>VXBJ01005630.1:426885-462450 GCA_013400055.1 Nycticryphes semicollaris
GTGCATTCAATAGAGGTGTTTGTTTTTCAGGTTTAAACCGCCAGACGGGTCGAAGAAATCGCCCGAAAGAGGAACCACTTGGCAGATTTTTGTTTCCTCCCGTGAAATCCCACTGGACGTGGCGCAGGTGGGGGATCGGGAAGGGAGAGATTTTGGGGGGTGGGAAGTGGGGTGGGGTGAGGCATGTTGCATGGAGAGTGACCCAGTGGTTTGGGAACAGAGGGGAAAAGGGTTTAAAAGTTGGGAGAGCGAAGCCGTGCTTTCCCTCTTCCTCTCCTCTGAGGGCAGGGAGGATAGCTCAAGGCTCTTGCTCGCGTTCGTTAAAAATAAATACTACAGAAGTTGGCAAATTGTGTAGTTTTAGAGAAGTGGATTCTCTCCAGGATTAACGTAAAAAAATGTTGATGTTTGAGGAACTGCTCTTGCTCAACCCGTAAATAAAGCGGAGATGTTGACAGTTTGTCTAGCCTCTGGTAAACGAGAACAAAAAACATTTCATTTCTTGAAGGGCATCAATAATTGTGAGGGTGGGAGGGAGAGGAAGGAGTTTAACTATTAACCTTTATCTGGGATCGTAAATGACTTGAAACTCGTGTTTCTGAAGCTTCTTTTACCCATTTGCTTTTCTGTTTCCCCCCTCTGGCTTCCTTCCATGGAGATGGTGAAAGGTAAATGAAAACGATGATGCTTGCATTAATTGGTCAAGCAGGCGATTTTATGGCTCACCAGTAAAAAATAAATGCCACAAGAAAGTTGCTGTTTGTAGTGCAAGCGGTGGGAAAGTGGTCTGGGGGGGAGGGGGGGGTGGGGGCGGCAGAGCAGCGGGGCTGGCTGCGGGTTGTGCGGTTACTTCAGGGGCTTTTGGTTTTGTGTTTCCAGATCATTCACTTGAAGACGCCGGAGGACGGTTTGTGGAAGGTAAGAGAGCCTTTTCCCCAACAATTATATCCTCTGGGGCCACGTACCTGAGCGTTTGCCTGTCCCTCGGGCCCGCAGTGCCAGCACTCTCCTGCTGGGAAGTGATAAACGCTGGCCACGGCGTGGGTATTGGGAAGCACAGCATTTTTATTTATTTTGGTTTTTTAGCAAACAAATAAGCTGCTTTTACGCACCGAGGTGCTTGTTAAGCCGATGAATACCTTCTTTCCAAAAAAAGGGATACCCTTTCTTTTCTTAATCGGGGCACAGTTAGGAAAACAGGAGATGAAGAGTACAATGAAAAAGCTTCTGTTGCGACTGTTTGCTACACGTGGAAGTAATATGCTGAACTTAACATGTAGGTTGTTTCCAACAAAGATGTTAGCACTAATTTCGGTATGAATTGAGGAAAAAAACCCAAAACCTTGTACTTTCTTAATTTCAGCATTCCCAAATGCGTTGCTATGTTACTTTATGGCACGATTCCTGTCTGAAGTGAAATAAAAAGGCTCTTACTACTTCTGAAAATAAACTGTGTCCAGCCACCAGAACTTTTCTCCTTCCTACAGGCTTAATGAAGTGAAAGCAGGAGATCTTGGGGAGGAAGCAAGCGTGGGAGAGATACGGGATCGTAAAATTTGGCAGAGCAAGTGATTGGCGGGGGGCATCTTTGTTAGTTTGTCAGCATTGCAGTTAGAAGCAAAATATGCTGTTCCATTAAATGCAAATTCAAGTAATTTAAAATTAAAATTGCAAAAATATCCCCCCCCTTTTTTTTTTTTTTCTTAGGAAGAGCAGTGTCTTTCACTCGGTTGTCATTGTTTTGTCATTCTCTTGTCTAGAAATCAAAAATACGAAGACTGAATAATACTGCTTACTGCTTATTCTCATGCGTTACTGTAGAAATCTGTACAGCACACTCAGTTCTGAGGGAGTTCCTCTTCCCCCCCCCCCCCTTTTAAATGAGTCCCTGCCAGCAACAAGTGTGTTGATATACTGATCTGAAGGACTTGGGCATGATGCCAACTCAAGCAATTTAAATGACATGGTTAATAGTGTCTCTACTGTCCTTATCACACAGTAGTTGTCTTTAATAAACTCAGTGAACTTCTAAGTGATAATCGTGGATGACAAATTAACTCGAGCCTTAGCTCTCCTGTTCAGATGAGCTCTCTTTTGCTCTGATTGATAAATACTAAGCGCTAATTCCAGATGAACTGTAAGAATTGCAAAACACACCTCTCTCCTATAAAAAGTGATTTCTTTCAGGCAAATAGAAGCCAAATAGATTATCTGGAATAATTTCTAATGCTAAAGTGTTCCCATGGATTCTACTGCTAGCAGTGTCATTTTGTTAAGTTTTTCTGTAGTAATAAATTTATGTGGGACACTGCATCCTTCAAATGAATACTTACAAAACATTTCAAAAGAGGAAATAATTTTGCATAAAGTAGGTAAGCCAGTATAATATGTCTATCAAATCAAACAGTCTGCAATTCCTGTAAAGTATTTTGGATGGAAGTGAAAATGATTGTTCCTTCAATTTCATTTTCATCAATTTTCAATAGGTAACCTTTAAAAAGCAGCTAATAAAATTTCAGAAGTATGCACAGTGGCACACAGTAAGCTGTTTCACAGTGGGAGTTTTTTTGAGTGCCTCTGGTACTTATACTGACTTCTCCCCTAGTAGAATTAAAAGATTACAACAAAATACGAAACTACAGAAGAAAAGTCAGATTAGTACAATTGACAGTTTAACTGCAAATTGCATATATGATTACTTACATTAAGATTTTTATTTTTTAATATATTTCATCCTACAAATATCTTTGCTAGATCTCATTTACTTGATTTCCAAAACTTCCAATCTTGCCAAAAGCCGTAGTAATGCTCATGTTCTCAGCTGTTAAGAGCTTGCTGCATTGCTTAATAAAGATGTGTTTCATGTCTTGTGGCTCTGATTGAAACACAGTACTGTGTGCTTAACCAGTAAGTTTGGAAATGCTGCTCTTAATGGCCAAGACTGTATTTTTGAAAATTAATACATGAATGCAGATTGTCTAATATTGCAGGTGTGATTTCATGTGGCTTTGTTTGCAAAATTCGTTCCCTTGGGACTAGTGAAAACTAACTAGATTCTATCTATTTCTTAAAAGTGACAGTAGATAAACAATAAGAATTGTCGATTACTTTCCCAAAAGCTTTGTACAAATGAAGAAGCCTGACAGATATTTTTTTTTCCTACTTGGTGTCACCAGTTGTATTATAGCCACAACTACAGTTAGTAAGTGTTAGCTTTGGTAAAAGTGAAAGACCCAACCTGAAATAGTACTGAAGTCTTATCATGAAACTGCTACGGCCCAGAGAACGGGGCAAAGAAGGGAATGTGTCTTTATGTAGATATTCGCTATATAATTGATAGTTAATTTCAGTCATTCCTTGACACTGTGGATCTGCCCTATTTATTAAAACTAAATATTTTTTGGTTCCAAGTAACATTTGGAAAGATACTCGATGATGCAAAGGCACAGTATTTCTAGAAGCACTTTTCGATGCTGATAGGTTACTCCTTTTTGGATGCTCTGAAGTTATGATAGTGGCTTTCTGATACTCAGGACGTAAAGTTAAAAGTGAGCTTCATTGTTAAGCCTTGTAATTTATGAGGTTTTTTTCCCTGCAGTCCTCCTCAAACCTGGTAGCTCTTTCAGTTTCACAGTTGGCCTCATGTTCCACTTTTCTTTTTTGCTTTGAAGGCTGGGCGGAAGGTTTGTCAGGGTGTGTGGTTGTACAGCTTCATGAGGAGCTGGGTGGCTGGGCTTGAAACCATATGGGTGTTGCTCTTCAAGAACTGTTGCCACCGTTCCCGATTCCTCTTTCTTATTAAAGCCAATGCTAAGAATCTCTTAATTGGCAACGTATCATGTTAGAAACCACATGCTAAACATCACGTACTTGCATCATGACATTTTGAGAGATAAGGCTGTGAAGACTTGGTGGGGAGGGAGAGGGGGTGAAAACCGGGTATGTTAAATGCACAGAAAAGAACGTTCAGAAAGGTTCAGAAAGATTTACAAATGTAGAACGCCTGAACCATTCCTCTGTAAAACATCTTTCTCTTTTATCCTCCCTTGTTTGCTGTGTTCATCACTTAAGACCTGAAATTGCTAACATGCATAGTAAGCACAATCTTACCACTGTAAGGAATACCACTGAATTAATTGGAATAATTTTTGCTAAAGTAGTGCCCTTGTGTTTGCAGAACGGACTAGCCCTTGTCTTTTAAGCTCCTCAGGGCAGGGAATTGTCTTCGAAATATTTTCTGTAAAGTGCCTGGCATGTCTGTGTGTGCCAAAATATGATAAATAATAAACAGTAGTTCAGTAGTTGACAATTTATGTAGATTTTTTTTTTTTTAAATTATTATTTTGGAATTTGCCTATAGGGTGCTTTCTAGCAAAAAGAAAAATGCCAGAGCGACTTCCAGCTGAGGCAAGATGTGCTGTGACGGCGAGAGCAGCTTTTAATCGAAATAGAACACACATTTAATCGATAGTATCTTCCGTGAAGCCATCGGGCCAAAACATCAACTGGCATAAATCAGTGTTTTCTATTTCCACTGAAGTCTGTAGAAACACGGCTGGCTTATACCAGATGATGTGAGTGTCCTTTTTGGCTTTAACAGTTTTCCTTTAATCTTCTTGCCACTTAAACTTTTACTATGATCTGCCCACATTCCAGAAGTGTGGAATGAAGATGGGATAACGTTTCCTTACTTTCCTCCTCCTTTAAGCCTTTGGCGGCTTTGCTTTTGTGTGATGTATGCTTTATTAGTTATATATGCTCCAGTCTCCCCTTCCAGCCTGTGAAGGTGGCTGTCCTCATAACCACACCTGAAAAGGAGCGTCATTATATTCAGAAACACTCCAGTCTTGTCTGGCTTGCCAGGTGCAGGTGTATTGTAAATTGCTTCCCCATCATACTGTATTTGTTGTTAAAGGTTCCTAAATACTGTTGTTACTAACCCTCCTATTAGTGATTTGTGTCATCTGAAGAAGTTTAGAAACATTGCCCCCCACATCTATTTCCCAGAATAATATTATTGTGTCTGCCAAGTGTCTTCATGTTTTTAGTTACTGAGCTACATCATCCATATGAAGTAATTGAAAATGCTGAGTGCGTACAGCTTGTGTGGTGGGAAGACTCAAATGAAATTTGGGCAGTAAAGAGGAGAAATAAATGCTTTTTCTTTATCTTCCAAGTCTCTAATAAACAGTCTTGAATGCAGTGTTAGTAAACTAGTTCTTGTCAGACTATGGTCTGACAGAAGACTGTGGCTGAGTAGAGCCACTCACTTTCAAAAGGTCAAACTACATCTTGTTCTTTCCTATTGAAGTATAACACCATTTTTAGAATTTTCAGGATAAATATTTCTAACAGAACTTGGTTTATTAAGTACTGCAGAAAAGTAATCAAGTTTGTAAGATGATTGCCCAAAATTGATGGTTTTGAAGAAAGATGGGATACTTGTGTGTGTGTGTGTGTGTGTTCAGGTTTGGAAGATGGAGAAACCATAAATCCCAACACACACACAGAGCAGCTATGAGGAGAACGTGATTAACTGCCTAATCATGTATTTTTGCTCAAACGTCTTCTCACCCTATGCCCAGTTTTTCCTGAGCTTTATAAACTAATAATATCTTCACTGGAAAAAAAAGTAAAAAAAAAAAAAAGTAATAAGATGAAAATATTGTGCCCAGATGCTGCACTGCAGAAGGTTGCATTGAAATGTCTGTAGAGCCTGATAAAGAGTGGATTCTGCAAGTGGAAATGAGCATACTCCATTTCCTTTGAACTGACTGGAAAGTTGCTTTTCCTCTTTCCAGCTTGCCAGTTCTTCCAGAGCTATAAAGGATCGTAGTAACTAAACCTTTCAGCAACATTTTATTAAAGCAGGAAATATATGTAATTACAACATTTCAAGTGACTCAATAAAGATACATAGAAAACCAATAATATATGCAATAATTTTAGTTCTTACAGGCACTCAGATGTCGATTTTCTTTTTTGTTTGTAGTTAGGGAAAACTGTGGATGGAAATGGGGCTGCAAAAGGGCAAGAGTCGGTGCCAGAAAAATAAAGCACATTTCAGAGCCTGTCTTGATTTTATTTTCTATCAGTGACACAGTCTTTGAGGAGAGTGAAAATATTCCAACAACTCTAAACTTGACTTTTCAAAAGTGTGTGTCTCTTCAATGTATTTCCAGCTTGTGCAAGAAGACACGTTTCCTTTTTTTTTTCTTTTTTTTTTTTTTTTTTCCTATTTTATTGTCAGAAACACTTTGCGGGTCTTAAATTAGCCCTAGAGGGACATCGTCTCCGGTTGAGTTATATGACAGTTTATAGCAGCTGATGATCTGATGGAATACTGACTTGAGAGCCTGGTCCTGTTAATAATGTAACATTCAATAAAGTCAGATTTCATAGACAGTATGTTATGGTAAGGAAAATTGAACTTTTACATTTTTATTCAAGAATTTCCTAAAAATTCAAGTTTATAAGATGCTTTCATAGGAGAGGGAAGTCCTGTTATTTCACCATTTTTAATGGTTTTGTTAAACTCCAGCTAATAATGAAGAATCAAATGCCGTAAACTTTGCTATGCCTAATGGTGATTTCAGGGTTGCAAATGCTTCACTGGGATTTAATTTATAGCTAAAATAAAATAATTGAGCTGTTCAGTTCCTTAAGATTGTAACAGCAGCTTATGAATTGGAGAATTATTTCTGTTAAATATTTTTAAGTAACTTTTTTTCCCCACCTTTTTGATGCAATTAAAGAAAGGTACAAAAGACAAGGTAGATGTCGGGAAGTGATTTAGAGAAATTAAAAAAAAAGAAAGAAAATATTTTTTTAAAGTTAACATCAGTAAAGCTAGAAATGATTGCTTTTGTGTGAACTTTGTTTGAAACGAGAAAAACACCCGCCAAAATTTTTTTTTAAAAAAAGTTTTATAAATATTGTAAAGCTATGGAAGAAATTATTTATTGTGGATTGCTTTTGTCTCTAGCGAGGAATTTTAAGGCTAGATCTCAGAGGATTTTATATATTAACTACAGATCACTCCTAGGCAGTCACAACTCTGCATGATGCCCACTCATCTGAGGTTTTTGTTTTGAAATCAAAAATCAATCCTTTGGTTTTTTGGTAGTGTGGGGGTTTTTTGGTTTTTGGGTTTTTTTCCGCTTCTGCATTATAAACAATTTGAGTAATAATACTGGACACCCTACATCGAATAGCGGAACTCCCAAAAGTTTAGCAGATGAGGAGTTTTTATCCATCCACCCTTGCTCTGCCGTCGTGTTGGCGCAAGTTATGTGTCCAGTTGTGCGAGTCTGCCAGCAGTGGGAGGGGAACACGGGGGACGGTGCCGACCGAAAGTTGTTCTTGTGGGAGTGTTGTCAGGATCAGAGCTTTGTACTATAAACTGGCCCTCCTGATTTCAAAATGAAAGCATATTAACCTATAAGCTTTAAAAATAGTTACCCTCGATTTAAATATGCGTTGGCAGGATCCTAAAGCCTTCCAAGTGCTCTTCTGCTGTGACTTTGTTATCTGTTACAGAACTTGCTAATGAATTTTTAAAAATAATAAATAAAAGAAACCACAGAAAAAATATATCTGATCAAAGGAATTGTTAGAAATGACACTATTTGATAAGATCATCTACTGAAAATAGAGGGGGAAATGAGATCTGACTGAGGTAAAACCAGGTAAATAGCTTTCAGCTCTGCTTTTGTTATTCAAGAAGCAAGAGAAACAATAGGTGCTGTTTAGAGTCAGGAGCTGCCCTTCTAACCTCTGCTGCTCTTAAAATGCCTGAAGGTTATTGCATGGTTCATGGTGGCTTTTATGCTTGCAGTTCAACTTTTAATTTTCTAACAAAAGGAGATGCAGTACCAGCCTGCTGATAAACACGGCTCAAAACAGTCGGGGAGAAAAATGGAAAAATTCCTCATGCTTTTTTCCTCCTTTCCAGTTATAAAAGTATACTGGCAGATTTTTAACAGAAGGAGAAGAGCACTGCCTCCTGTGTTGAGCTGCCAAAGCTGGAGATTGGTCTTTAAGAAGTATTTTCCACATTTATTTCTAGAAGGATAGGATGTGCTTTTTACATTCAGTTAGCCCCAGCCCAAAGAAATGGTCTGTTGCGTGCTGTTACGGGGAGCAATCTGAACCTCCGCTGGGGCTGCATCTGCTTCAACAAGACTTCTAATTCTTGCCTCACTGGCAGAATCGAGTCGCTTTAACCTCAAATCCAGCCTTCTCAGCATCAAAACTCAAGCTGCCTGGCCCAGAAGCTGAGCACCAGAAGCACCCTTTCCCTGCGAGCTGTGAAGTGGGGCGCGGTGTAAGTAACATGGACAAATCTCAGCCAGCGCTTTGTCCCGGTACTGTATCCGTGCTGCCTGGATTTGTCAGCCTGATCATCAACCGGTGTTTAGAATACGGTGCTGGCAGCGATGCTTTGTACTTGGATACCAGTGCGATCCACAGGAGAGAAGGGGTCAACTTCTGAAGGTATTGTTTTCCAGCACAGCTGAAAGTAATGGCATGTAACAGTTTTAGGAATGTACACCTGTGAGTATATAATAAGAGAGTATCTGTTTGTGTATTTTCACCGCTGACATTCAGATCAAAGGTTGTTGTAGCAAGAAAAAGGGAAAGGGGCCACATGTCTTACCAACTCTGACCTGTTGTCTTGGTCGTTGTTTGCAAGTTTTCACTAGAAAATCAAGACATGAGCCTGCTTGATGACGTGACTTGCTTTCAGGGCTTCACTTGCATGTGAATATCCAGTTAACAAAGCAGCAGATTCAGGTCTCAGTGTTTAAAAGAAGAAATACTATCAAAACTGATGCCCCATCTTGCATTGGACAGCACTGGGATATTGTCACAGGGACTTAAAAAAAACCCCACCGTGGTGTTTTGAGGCAGTGAGTGTTACTCCTGGATGACTGATGCCAGAAAGACTGACAAGTAAGTTGAGAAACATCTTCAACTCTTTACAAACACTTACCAGCTTAAGCATCTTCGACCCTTTACAACTACGTGCAAGCTAAAACAAAAAGCTGAGGAGGAGTTTGCTTACAGCTAAAGGAAATGTATCCCGAATGGAGGGGGATCCCCCAGGCCCTGGAAGTTGTTTAATTAATCATCACTTTCAGGCTGCTCATTAAATGGCTTTTCTTTTCTCACATGAGTAGATGAAAAAGATGATTATACCTGGGAGAAACAGTGACACCTGTTAAATCTTCCTCTGCTGTTAAGCAGAGTTTAAAAAAAAAAAAAAAAACAACTTAGATTTAATTTTAGATATGCAGAATTAGTAGAGCTATGCTTGCTTGCTTTTTATGTAGGTTATGTATGATTTGTACTGCTACACATTTGTGTCATAATAATGTATGCTATTACATGTGGCGGTAATTCGCATCTTCTTTAACTGAATTTGCTTAAATCAGAAATACTAGCTTGTTTTACTTATTTATTAAAGTAGAGACACTTTTACTGTCAAATTTTTGTTTGCTTCTGTGATGCATCTGACTTGATTTCTGTAAAACAGAAGTGTTTTACAGGAGAGTCAAAACTACCCTCGGCAGAGTCTTCAGAGTTTTTCTGCTTCTGTTGCATTAACATTTTGGTCATGATAGATGTCTTGGCAGCTTATGATGTAATTTATCATGTTGCTTCAGTGCTGGGGCTTTGTCAGCAACAGGGAATTTCAGGAAGAATTTTCCATTGGCTCAACAAAGCCCGCAGCAGCAGCACTGTGAGAATTCTACATGGAAATCTGAGTGCAGACATGGCCTAAGGGAAACTTATTCCTGTGTCTGATTTTGGGGCACGTTTGGTAAGAAGTAGTAGGCTGGGGGTGTTGGGTAACTGCGGTCATCAAGAGCTTAGCTTGCCATCCACGCTCAATGTGCATAAGACCTCTTGCAATCTTTTCTCAACATGTTGTGGAAAGTTATTAGTGCTTTGATAATACACATTTTTCTCCTTCCCTGTGGGCTCGGCAGCTCCAGTTTGCTCTGGATGAATTCCTGGGGCGCATTGTTTGCTTACTGTACTGGGGCCTGGGAAATCAGTATCTTAGTAGGCGATAAAGACTGTTGTTCATACAGTGATTTAAGATACTCTTTCTGAGATAGCAAGTCAGATCGAGTCTTCGTTTTGCTTCATCCGGATTTATTTCACAGAAAATCACAAGCTGGGTATAATTTGCAACTGTTTGTTTTAGTTGCACAGTTTTCACTGTGTGTTCTCCCAGTTTAAGGGTGGGGAAAATATGCAGTAAGGCCTGTGACACCATTTCGCACAACCCTCGGCCACATGGTTTTATTTTATTTCTTGCTTTCCGTTGGCAGGCTCTAAAGGGGGTGTTAATTCGTGGCCTCCTAATTTTGCTTAGAAGGTCTATTCAGCCATTGGCGCACAAGAAAAAAAGGGTTACCGGCCTTGCTGTTGCCCACAGCAGCTGTGGTGCAACACCAGCACGTGCTGCTGGGATCACGAGGCTGGACTACTGTCATTCTCTCACAGTAAAGCCACCAGCCCGGCTTCTCCTTTGCTTGCCCGCTGCATCTGTGGAAGGTAGCAGTGTGGTTGCTTGTCAGCTGGTGATACTGTGCACTTGCTGTGTCAGCCCTCTATTATTTTGGGTTGGCAAGCTGTGGTGTACTTTCTTGACTTTGAGGTGGTGCTGCTGTATGTTTTTCAGAGCTCTGTGGTAGGACCTCCTTACCTTAAAGATCACTTCCCGCAGCAATGTCTGAAGGATGTTGCCTTCAGATGCTTGCCTGTTTAATTTGCCCACCGTTACATTGGATGCGAGCAGGCGTGGTGAAATGTTTGCCTACTGGACCTTCCCTAGGCCCATCAGGTTTATATCTAGTCCATCTTTGGTCATTTCATTTCTTTCCATCCAGTTCCTGCCTTCTCTCTCGCTCTAGACTCTCGCCCCTGATCCCCTTACAGCCCTCAGCCTGCAGACTAAGCCACAGAAAATCAAAATAGTTTTCTGCAGGGTTATGTCCCCAGCCTGGCTTTTCACCAGAGCAGCCACGCTGTGCCACCAGCAGTGAAGATGCGGTGGGAGCAGACAGGCTGGAGAAGGGGGAATGGTAGCACGGCCTTTGCACTGGCATGTTTTGGTTACCTCGAGTTGTAAAAAATTCATCTCTTCCCTAGCGCTGCAGTTACTACACGTATTTCGAGGCAGGAAAGTGTTTTTGTTGTTTTATCACGTGTCTGTGAGACACATGAGAGAGGAAGACAAAAGCTAGGGACATTTTATGCATCACTGTTAAAAGGCCTGAAGTGGTGGTGTTTGTTTTGAATGTTATCAAAATCCTTGTGGTTGGCAGTGACTGAGAGCTGGTCTGGATTGACATAATATTTTTCTTTACGTTTGGAGATAATATATCAGCATAACAATTTCCAAACTAGGAAACTATACCAATTTAAGTTAAACCCAAGGAACAAGCTCTATGCCTCTAATTCCTGCTTTCTGCAGAAGACTTGCCAATACCATAGCAGGCATTTTTGGCTGAGGCAAAGAGTCTATTTCCAGTATTTACGTAAATATTTTTTTTTTCTGGAGGAAATGCCACTCACTGTACTTCATACTTAAGGTGATCAGCCAGTGGGAGAAAATGAGTTTGTTGCTGTTTAGCTTACTTAAAGAAGATAAAACAGTTTGTGTTTGTTTGGGTTTTTTTAACCTTTTAAATATCAGAATGTTTTATCCTCCCTGTTTGGGGTTGGTTTTTTTAATTTGTTTTTGGTTTGTTTTTTTTTTTTTTTCTGAAACAAACAAGGCTAAAGTACAAGCTGCGTGAGTCCAAAATAAGGAATGATAGATCTTTTATTAAATTTATTTACTTACTTTGCTTGTCAGCTGAAGTGTTGAAAAAATCAAAACCCCAAAACCTGAGTGTACAACATGCATAACTTAAAAAAACAACAAAAGCCTGATTAAAATACCTTGTCCTGCGACTTGCTTAATTTTGTATCTCTTGATGATATATGTGATGTTAAAACCCAACAAAAATACCTAGTGAGAGTTCTAGGAGAAGCGAAAAAAAGAAGAGAGAGAAAGGTGGTTTATGATAAAAAAAATAATGCAGCAGCAAGCATAATGCCTTCAGTCCTCAGAATAACGTTAAAATGGAGTTGTTTAAGTTTCATCCTTGAAGGGGCTTTGTTGTGTTCCAGTAATTCATAGGATAAATGATTTTTATGTCTTTTCCACTTATATTTAAGTGGGATTTCTCTCAGATAAACAAAGTAACACACACTCAAAGACTCTTTCTGCCTCATTTAAACACCCCACCTTATCAAAACTCCATTTGCATGAGTGATGGATCTTGGCTCTGGATGGGAGAATGAAGTATTCAATTACCTTATTTTCATGTGCTAATGAAGCAGAATGTGGCTTTAGGGGGTTTCTTTTCAGCAAGGTAGCCTGTTTGGTTATGCACATGCCGCCTTCTTGTGTTTCCTTCCACGTCCATCGTCCCTGTCTACACTCAAGTGGTGGTCTTCATGGGCAACGGTGGCTAATCCTCCTGCCTGACAACGAGCCCTGGCCGCCTTCAGCCCAGCAGGAGCAGCCCTGGCCTGTAATTAGCAGAGCCATCAAACCAACTGTTTGGCTCCAAATTATTTCTTTTGGCACCTCTGGCAACAACTTTACACGCTGAAAATCCGTGAAGGGTTGTTGGGTTTTGGTTTGGTTTGATTTTTTTTTTTTTGTGTGTGTCTCTCTCTTTTCTTTGCTTCACGGGGTGCTGATGTGAGTTCTCAAGTCCCTCAGCCGGAGCGGCGGCGGATTTGGGCTCCAAAAGCAGTGTCTGTCCTCGAAATGGGAAGTTCACGGTTTAAATATTTGTTCTGTAATTTGTTCAACTGAGTTTAAAAGCGCAGGTGCAAATGTGACTGGGTGTGAGGTGGTAAAGGCAAGTATTCCTTACAGCAATGTCACGCTGCCAGCGGTGGCATCAGGCACATGAGTGACTCTTCAGTGCTGGCACCCCCTCCTCTGGCATCTCCAGTGTAACTTCTGACACAGGCACTCACTGGTTTCATGGGTGGGATCGTTCATACGCTTGAAGCTATCATACACTTTAGGTGATAGCCCCTTAGCTGCAGTTGCACATCCTTTTAGCACTGTATAATGAAAATTAACGCGTCGTGGGGGTTTTCCTAGCAACTGTATGCTAGGAAGTACTGTGTCAGCTTCTCCACAATAGATGATGGAGGGAAATAACCATCCAGGAGTTACTCACTGCCAGTTATGAAGTTGAGGAATTGGAAAAAGGCAACAAATTTCCCCTTTTTCCTTCCCCCAAGGCATAAAATTAGAAGTAAGGACATTGAACAACACATATCCAAGACTGGAAATTTTTGTGTGTGGAGACTTCTAAAGAGAGTGAAGACCGACTTAAATAGCTGTGGTAGGTGTAAAATAGTTCCCTGGTAAAGCATTAACATGGGGAGCAATAGACTTTCAATATAATGTGTCACACTTTTTTTCTCCCTAAGATTCATAAAGAATGTTCCTAAAAAATTATTCAGCAACATAATGAATCTCTGCTCCTGCTAACTGATAGTAACTAGTAAGTAAAAGGAAGAAGTAAAGAAACACTGGTAGCATGGGGGTTGTAAGGCACACCAAGCTGCTGGGCATTCTCCAGAAAGAAAAATAGGGGGAAAGACATATATGAGAATAAAAATTGAAGCCCTAGGATGTTCTTTTGAGATATTCTTTCATAAAGGTACTAAAGGAAGTGTAGTGGTAAAATCCTTTTGTGAATTAAAACAGGTGAAAAACCGGGAGGCAGGTGATAATAGACCTCGGCTCTCAACCTGCAGGAGACTCCTATTTAAGTGGAGCTTTAAAAAACTCGGTATTGGGAGGGGAGTGTGTTCAGGCAGAGAGAGATCAAGGAGCAGCCGTGCTCAGTGGGGTTACCTGGCCAGTGGATTGAAGTTCTGTGTGTTAAAGCTGCCGGGAGAAGATAACTCGGGAAGTACGCAAGAAAATTAATAACGTGTGGTGGTTGTAACTTAACAACACACCGTTGCGATCCAAGTACATCCCATGCCGGAGCTGAGGGATGCAGTGATGTTACCAGTCCCTCCTCACAGAAATAAGGCTGATACCGTGTTCTGCTGCAGCCATTGAATACGGCTTCCGTGCCAATGCTCCCCCCCCACACCCCNCCCCTGCCTCCAGCCTTCCTCCCCTCTGGGGGGAATTTCCCTGGCTCTCCCACATCTTTTGGCTATCCTATCTCCAAAGTGATTTGGGGGAAAACAAGGTGTAGCTGGAGCTTTGCGGAGCACCAGCTGGCTCTGGCAACCAGAGAAGCACACTGAGATCTGAACCAAGTCGCAGGGGCTTTTCTGTCCTTTAAATTTGGGGAAACAGTTCTGTGCTCTTTAGCTAAAAGTAGGATAAAATAAAAGAGGTTTTCGTGACTAATATTTTGTATGCCAAAATGTGCTGTTCTGGAAAGCAAAGCAGTTAACGTGGTTGGTTATGAGTTCAATTTGTTGTTCTGGAGTTGGAGAGTTTTCAGTTGAAACTTTTTTAAGCTTTTAATTTTTTTAATCGTTCTCGAAGCACAACATCTCAGAGCGTCCTTTACAAAATAAAGCATGGGTGGTTGTCTTTTTTTTTTTTTAAATACACGAATTTTCTTCAGGAACTCTTGATGAGACATGTTTTATTTCACATTGCTTAACATTACTCATTTGTCCCAAAACAAAACTTTTTCACTCTGCAGAAAAAAACCTCACCCTCCTGCCTTCTTAACTAGTTTTGAGACAACTCTCCTCCTTTTCCCCTCCACCCCTTTTTCTATGTCCCTTTCTTGGATCTGAGTAGTAGAGCATCTGGTATCTCAGTGTGGCTTGAAGTTACTGAAGCAAACTTTCCAGAATTTTGAAAAAAATAAAGGGAAGCAACGTTGCAGAATGTCTCCTGACTTGGAAAAAGTAAACTCTTTTTATACCGCTGCACTTGGCACTGGTCAGCGTGGTAGCACCAGATCCTTAACACACATTCAGAGCCGGTAGTAAATTAAAATCAATAATAAACTGCATATCTTTTACAAAAGTATATTTCTTCTCAGAATAAAAAGAAGTTTGTTACTTCTTTAGTTACTTAGGCTTTTAGCTCATTTCCCAGGTTTTTCTCCATTGAGAACATCTCACTAAGGTTGTTAATTTTAACTCCCGTCTCGCTTTCTGGTCCTCATACACCCGCACCTTGCTGCCACCGTTTACACTGGAAACATGGCAGAGGTGTTTGTTTCCACAAGCACATTTATTGAAGCTTTTAGAAGTTTGTAAATGGTTGCGTTTTGGAAGATTCCTCTCAGAAAAACTAATTTTTTCGTCACTTTCCATTTTAGAATGATGATGACAGGAAAGAGAAAAAACATTTTATGGTGTTAGAGGTCATCTCTTCTACCTTATTTTATATTGAGGAGAAATGTTGAGTTCATTTTACAGTGAGGTGTGTCTTGGGGGCCATGGTACAGCTTTGTATATTTAAATACGCATAATTCCTAGGCATGAATTTTGTGTGAGAAGCAGTTATTGCATCTCGTCTCACTGTGCAGGGAACTGTGAAAGTTGTACAATCATATGGTGTAGCTTTTGTATATAATAGGTATATACAGCATAACCACCAAATTCAGAGTACTGAATTGAAGTATTCAGTGCTTAACAGTTTATAGGAGATTCATGTGCTTATTACTTCAGAGATGAACAGACTAGCAGTCCTCCTGCTTGATTAATGTTAAATTTATCTTGACTAAGAAACGTGAAGCCAACAGTCTCAATAACCAAGCAAACTCAGGACAAATTGAAAGAAGAGAACAAAAATAGCAAAAGTCATCTTAAGAAGGGAAGTCTCCCTTCCCGGTGAATTGATTGCAAACCGAAGATTAGCATTTAGATCATGCTGCTTCTTGCATATCAGTAATCTTATGCAGGTGTGTAGCACCACTGATTTCTACTGTGGCAGCATAGGCAGACATGTATCTTGGGGAAACCGAAAGCATTTACAGTTGAAAACCCATGGCACTGCATCAAATTCAACCTGCAAGCCTTCATGCATAAGTGATCGTAAAGCCACACTCAAGGCTGTTGTGTGTTGGATTTCACTTCAGCTTCGGAGTGATCTTCAGGACCAGAACAAGTAAAGCCACGACAGCAGGCTGTTCTTGAGGTGACCAGAATATGGTAAATGTCAGAAATCCACATCAGAAATAAGAGGTCGCACGCTCTTTTACCAAGCGCAGACAAAGAAAAAAGGCTCTTTGATGTGGCTCTAGCGTAGTAGCAGCTTTGTCTCTAACAAGACCTCTGCGCTGCAAACTTGATTTGTGTATAAAAGGCTGTTCTGTTGGGTGGAAGGGCTGATACAGGCTTATCCTTCCTGTCGTCTCCACCCCCACCCGCCTTCTGCACCTCTCCGTGATCTCTGTTTTGGCTGGCTCGAGTCTCAGCCAGCTAGTCGTCATCCCAGCCCAATCACCTAAAAACCCCCCGTAATCCCATTCCAGTGCATAAACCAGAGCAGCGATAAACAATTGCACAGCAGCTGCTTATTGCAGACGTGCACCCACCGGAGATGCCTGGGGGTCCTCAGATGCTGCTGCCCAGAGAGTGGCATCTCCAGTGGCAAACGATGCCTCGGTGTCTCCCGCTGGTTCCCAGCGCACGTGGCAATTTCTGTACCGACAGCAGTTCATACTTTTGGTGACTGTATAACCCCCCTTTCTTAATATTAACGTGGCTTTTCATTTCACCCCACTGCTACTCCTACCCCTTTCTGTGCTTGGGGCAGAACCTACACAGTAAGTACCTCAGGGCCCCTCTTCCATGCTTTGCTCTTGCACAGCCCAGGCTTTTTGTCCCCATGGAGGAGCTAGTTTTGATATACCTGCTCCGGCAGCGTAAGACAGGATAGCGCCCCTCTTTTCAATTACAGTTATTTACATATTAGATTCCTATGCATGGAGATGTGAATATGGTAAACTTTCCAGGAGTCGCTCTTACACAAGCCATTGGATGTGGTAGGAAAACAGTAAAGGATGAAGTAAGTTCCAGTGGGACAACTTCACTGCCCTTCTGCTAAACTTTTTTCACACTACCACTGCAGCTTTGTGTTTTGGAGAAAAGAGGTTAGGTATTCTGTGAGGTATGAAATGTCCTTCCATTCACATTAATGCAATTTACACATTGCCTTAACAAAAGCCAGCGCAGCACCCTTGAGCTCCTAGTGCACAGGAGCGAAAAGTAGCTACAAGGAGTGCCTTCCAACGGGGATTTCTTGTAAATCCGAACTACAAACTCGAGATACCCATGGCAGCCAGACCCCCATCACTCTGCTTGTCTGCGAGCAGAGTAACACAGGCCTTCCTCCCACAAACCCCCAGCCCGTAATTTGCTCAGCAAATGGAGAGAGAAGACCCCAGTGGAAAAGATGACCAGCTTGGTTGCTGTGGTGGCATGTGGGCAGCCCGTGTGCTGCCTGTTCCTGCCTGCCCGCAGCTGGGGCTGAGAGCTGTTGTAGCCACTGACATGGGACAGGCTGAGGGAATTCAGAGAGCAGCCTCTTGATTTGTGTCCCCCATACTCCTCTCATCTCCGATGAGGGCTGTGTTCAGGGAAACAGGGCCGTTTATCAGGCCTCAGGTGGCACTTGTCAGCCAAGCGGTTGGCTTTTTCTAAGTATTTCTCAGAGAGCAACATGTAATGTATGGTGAAGGAGACTGTTTTCCCTTCTTTTTTAATTGTTTTTAACAAGGCAAATATTAATTGCAAAGGAGGTATTAAGTAAAAGAGATTCATACCTCCTAGAAAATTAATCCACCCTGTAATCATTTACTTCTGGTTACACAGTCTAATATCTTCGTATAGTAGAGCATTAGCTGTTTCACATGTTCACATCACAAATGAGTTTGATCAGTTCTGGGTCTGCTCTACGAGCACTTCAGATCACAGCTCCCATGAGGGACTGCTCCTCCAGGTATCCTCCTGGGAACTGCTCCTCCGTGCATCAGAAATGTGGCTTTTCTCTTACCTGGGTAAGGAACAAAAGAGGAGCCAATAGAAGTCTCTGTTCGCTGCTGGCTATGAAGCAGCCATGACCTTGTTTGTTTTGAGCTAGTTTTCGGATGAAGAAAGCATTGACGTTTCTTTCCCTTCCTTTTAGATTGATGGGTGGAAGCAGTCCTTGGGATTTGGCTATTTTCAAAACAAAATATTTGACCTGAGAGGTAATATTTATAGCAGGCAGCTAATAGAAAACACGCTTGCCCTCTCTCTCTCTGCCTGTCTTGTGTATGCGTGTGTGCGCGCTGCGGGTTCCCTCCTGGTCCTGACCTCTGCCGCGCGCGCTGCGGCTCCATTGACTTCACCTTCTGTTCCCTTCTGCGGAGAAATGAATCACGGGCAGCAGCGGGGCTCGGTATGCAGGGAAGCAGGGTGCAGGAAGTTCACGGCAGTCCCGTGCCATTCTGACCCTCTGCAAATGCCCCCTCCTGACGGGAGTGATGGATGGTGTGGGGCTTCTGCATCCCTCGCTTGTGAACTCCGAAGGTCACCCGAGAGAGCGTTATTCCCCCTTCGGAAAGAGACCCTGAAGGGATGTTGATTTAGTGACATCTAGCAAGGACTGACCCTGTCAGTCAGTGCAGTGGTGTCGTAGCAGGGAATGGTGTTAGCATTGGGTCACTGGAGCTGAAGCAGGAGGAAACGATAGCTGGACCCTGTGAAAGCCCTCCTCCTGGGTCACTGATTGGATCTGGCAGGTGGGAAGGGGCTATTTTGGATGAGGTATCTGGCTGGTGGAGAAACTGTAGTCCCAGCTTCCTGGTGGCAGCAAGTACTTTGCATTTAAGAGAGGGCTGGGTGAAGACGCCTCATTTGCTTCCAAACAGGAGCTCTCCATTTTTTCCCTCAAGGAAGAAATACCTCATCTGCAGGACAGTGGGATCTCTAGAGAGCTTAAAAATTCCCATGTAAATAGAAATAGTGCCTGCAGTTTTTTAGGCTCCGGCTTCCTAGGAAGTTTGGATTTGAACAAATTTAATTTTCTCATGTTTGGACCCCGGTGCAGCTCCATAAATCCATTACTGTTTGGTGAGGATTTGCTGCAAAGGGAGGTGGCTCAGTGGGGGATTCGAGGTGAGCCCAGAACAGGCAGTGAGGTGTCTATGCCGCTAAAATGAACTCAGAGGGGTGGAAGCAAACCAATTGCAAAAGTGGGATTTGGGATGAAGTGGAGGAAGAACCTGGGCTGGAAACAAATACATTTCTGGTGTCCCCTGCCTGTTTCCACAGTGTGGATTGATACCTGTAGTCAGAAATCAGCTCCTACCTGAGGTGCAACGCCGGTGGGCCAGCCACGTAGGCATTCGCTGTACCACTGTATGTAGTCTGGCCGTAGCTGTGGGACTTACTGTAGATTTCAAAACATGTCACATTTTTCCCAGCCAAAATCATCGATACGCCAGACAGCAGTGGCTTCACAACAAGCATGAAGCTGGAGACCCGACATGAAAATCCAGCATTTTGCAAACGTTACCAAGTTCCAGTTTTTGGTTCAGGCATTACGGGTTCAGAAACGGAGATCGTATGCTATCCGAGTTGGATTTTGAATGAATTCAAGCTGAGTATTTATTAAAGCTCTATTTAGACTGGGACATGATGAGGCTGGATTGCAGAGCTACAAGCTGCGATCAACACTCAGCAGGAGGTTATTTAGATTAAATACCAACTGCATTGGAACGGTGGGAAAAGTTTCAGACAGAAGTTTTATTTTACTGGTTTTTGGGACAAAGTTGTGGGCTTGCAGTAATATTACAGGAATTCTGCAGGACAGATAGTTTTCCTCCTTGAAGAAATGTTCTTGCTGCATTGCAGTGTTCTTGAATTCAGCTATTCCCTTGCATATCCTCTGATGAATACAGTTGATATCCAATTTGCTCCCCTCCCTTATCTCCTTACCGTGAGACTGTAATCATCCTTTTGCTTTCTTTCAGTCTGCTTTCCCCCCAGCCCCCCACCCCAGGAGAAAAACAAGACAAGGGAGAACTTTTCTATTTGTGCGAGAACAAAAGCTTCACGATTTTCTCATTTTTTCTTGAGGTTTTTCTTCCTTTTCTCTCTTTCCTTTTCCATTTTTCATGCTGACCTTCCTTCTCACCTTTCCGTTTCCTGTGTCCTAGCTGAAGGGTGGGCTTGCTCCTCCCTTCTCATCTACTCTTTTATTTTTGAAAATAAGAGTGATGACTGATTGTTTTTTCCCCTCATCGTTTATCTACTTGTCCACACCTGTTTCTTTCACTCTGGTTTCCTTCAAGTTTTAGCACGTATTCTCTCTTGTTCTGCCTTTTGCTTTTCATTTCTCCTCTGTGATTACACCGGATCCCCTGGTTCCCCCTCTCCTCCTTTCTGAGCTGCCAAGCCCTAGGCTTGCCTCCTTCTCCCCAGCGGGAACCGAGGACTTTTCGCAGCCCCCGCTGCGGTCGTGGTGCCAGGGACAGACTCCTGCCCTCCCATTTCTCCCAGTACAGTGACATTCGTTTTGAGCGCTAATGTGATTTGCATCGTTTTATTTCGGGGTCAGCCCTTTCAATAACTAAGGCACGTAGGAAGCACTGTAATGACTGTGCTGCAGTGCTAGGCTTGAGCTGCATAAAACGGAGTCCACTGGCTTACTTTCAGAATGAGTGCACAGTGTATAAAAATCACAGAGAGGAAAAATGATACTCATGCAGTTAATGTCCCTGTAAACAGAATGAGTGATTACGTAAACAAATGTGGCAAGCACCTCCCTAAAATTAAGAAAAGCGCATGTTTCCTGTAATACTGCTTCATGTTTATACGGGGTCTCTTGTCTATTTCTGGCTGCATAAAGTGAGCAATACAAAATACTGGAAATTGTAGTTAGACTTCTGAAGGTCTCCAGCCTTTCTCACTTAGGCAAGTAAGTGAGATTTCCTGTTTCTCATTGTCATCTGGCTACATGATGGAGATACTCTATACAACTGCTAATTTTATTTAAAAGGTTTTCAGTTGTTTGGTTTGGTTGTTGGGTTTTTTTGTTGTCGTTGTTGTGTTGGTTTTTTTTTTTTTTTTAAGGCGTTCTCAATTGCCACAAAGTTTTACTGAAATTAGTTTTACTAATTGGTGTATTTCTTTTGCTTCAGTTATCTTTCATGTATTGGAGCTTGGGGGTTCTGGGTGAGACCGTGCCTACTTCAACAGTCAATGGAGGCACACAGTCCTTGTCACATAGCACTGTGAAATAAATCACCCCACAAAGGGCCTTGGCTGTAATGGCCTAAAAGCAGCTGTTCTCCGAAAGCCACAGGCACAGGCGTGCACTGCACATCAGCGGGGAACTGATGGGAAGGTGGAGGTCTTGCAAGCAGAAGCTAATCAAAAAGAGTCAGATGCTAGAACAAGAAGAACCGGCCCCATGGCCAGTGCTTTGCAGACAGATAGGAGGGAAGTACAAAGGCTGAAGTGTTTTATCTGTGGAGGCGCAGTCTGAAGGGCTGATGGGTGAAGCATGGTACTGCCCAGCAGAAGCTGAGGAAGCCCAGGTGATCCCAACTGCCAAGCGAACCCTATACGTCCCTGCGGGACAGGCTTGGCAGCTGGCATCCACTCTCCGTGTTAGAAAAATAGCGACGCAGGAGTTGTACAATACAGATGCTTTTCATGAATAATTTCAATAAAAAAACAACAATACAAAAATTATAAAATTTGTTAAAATAAAACTGAAAATACTGAAAGCCTTTGATCAGAATCTACTCAAGCCCGAACTGAAACTATCTTGTTTGATTTTCCAGTGTCACAGTGAAACTAAATGCTCATTAAATCACTGTAACAGTATTTAACATCCTCATGTCTTTTAAGTAGTTTGAAGAAGTTTTTGTTTCCAGCAAAATAATTTCATCAAAGTCACATTTATCATCTAAACTTTACTAAGTAGGTTAATCAAATTGTAATTTAATAGCTGAACCACAAACAAGATGTCAGTTGTGCAAAGCTCTCTGGTTACACTTTCAGGTTTTATCACAGAATCACAGAATGGTTAAAGTTGGAAGGGATCTTAAAGGTCCTCTAATTCCAACCCTCCTCCTGTGGGCAGGGACACCTCCCAGCTAGACCAGGTTGTTCAAAGCCCTATCCAACCTGGCTTTGGGTCTTATATCCTAATTATCCTTACATTCTAATCTCTTGGTTTTACATCCTAATTATTCCTCTTCCATCCTGCCTAACATAGAAATGCTGTAATACTTTATAAGCTTATAGCTCTTAACCAGAAACTAGAGGTGAACAGTCTCAAGACACACAGCACTCTTTTAAATAGTGTCTCCTGCAGACCCTTGTAGCGCTTCAATGTGAACTATTTCTTACAGCATTTGTCTCATATGAGCTTTTGGGGAGGGTCCCGCATGTAAGCAGTTTCACCTTCATATCCTGACAACAAAGAAACTGGAAATACCCATGCTATTTAATTTAAAAAGATGTCAACAGACATTGGAAAATTAAGATCGTCAAAAGGGGAAATAACATGAGTGAAAAAAGCTCCGCAGGTCCTCGGCTGGTGCAGCACTCTAGTATCGCAGGCAGCGGGAGTGCAATGTAGATGGCAGTAAGCTTCTCGTGAGTCGTTTTCTGCAGGAGAGAGACTGCTCCTTGGCTGGTGTACATTGACTTGCACAGCTTCTCCTTTCCCTGCAGAAGCTGTGGCCAAAACAACAAGCCATCTCAGGCGGTGCTAGATTACCGTCATTTAGGAATGACGCCTGGGATTGGCCAAGCAGTGGCCACCACGGGAATGTGTACGGGTTTGTCAGCAGTGGGGCCCACGTTTGCAGGAGGTCCCAGTTAGTGCACTTCTGTTTGAAAATGTTTAAACAAAATTTTTAGATAGTTTGGGACTTTGTGCTGGGGTCTGCAAGCTCCCCTCCACCTACCCCATCAAATTTTCCCATGAGAAAGGCCGCTTTGGGAAGAGTGCTCGTCTACTGTTGTAACATCTCTACCTTCCAGAGAATTCAGCATAAAATTATAACTTATATGACTGTCAGAATTTAGGTACACAGCTCAGTTGCTAAAATGATTGCACATCAGCAATAAAAAAAAATATTTCTATACAATAAATGCCATTTTCTCTTCTGCTAATCTGAAGTGAAACATTCTTTTTCTTCATGGAAACAAGGCAACTGTAGTTACCTTCCTATTTTGGATTTCATCTGTATGTCACACAGTTCATTTTCCAAAATCTAATAAAACGGATGGGAAAAATTCCTTGGAACTCATTAAAATGAACCCTAATATATATAATTTAAGATGTGGTTTCTCCACTTCTACAAGCTGTTTGCATGCTATGCTATACTACTGTTTTTAGATATTTTAGATGAGGAAGGAGGGATGAATAACAAAGCTGCAGCTTTTCCCAGCATAGGGGTGACTGCGGGAGCAGAGATTTCTACCAACACAAAGAGAATTCTTGAGAAGGCATAAGGCTACTATTTGTTGTGGTAGCCTCTGAGCCTAAATAATAACTCTGCAGATTGAACATAGAGGTCCCAAATTGCTACCTCATGCCAGTTCCCTAGAGGATATTTCACATCTCAGCTGAAAATTAAACTCCAAAGTTTTCTTTTCCTTGGGTTTCTGCAAAGAATGTATTCAGGTTGTGTCTGTGTCCTCGCTTACAAATTTGGTCCTAGGCTCTGGCTCTGCACCCATGGCAAAACTGACAAAAATACAGTTTTGATTCAGCTTTGCACTGGGACCATGAATTTTATTTTCGGTCATGAGATTTCAAGGCAAGATCATGAATTAATGCAAATTTTTAAGCTATCAACAATTTCACAGCATGCAGAAAAATCATGTAAAGGCAGTTTGTAGCTTATCACTTCCAGTATTGTCAGCAAATTTTTGTGTGGGCCTGAATTTGTTTCATGTGCTCACAGTAGCTCTGAACAGTGCAGCTTCCAACATTAAGTGTCATAGAAGAAAGAAAATATACATTTCTCTGTCACCATTAATTTGATACTGAGCTGTGATAGATTTATGAAAGAAGCTATGTGTAAGAAGCACTATTTTTTTCTCTATGAGGTAGTACAGGAAATGTATCAGGAATGCTGTGGGGTTAACACACTTTAGAAAAAACATACATGTTCAATGTATTGCACATATAAAGCATTATTTTCTTCTTTTTTATCACAACAATATGTTGTGTTCTGATAACAGGGAGATCATAAGTAAGTCTCCAGTTCTGCAAACATTCAATAGGATTGCCCATAGCAGGAAACCTAAGTATACTCATTTGTCAGATAAGCAATTTAGAGAGGTACTAGGATTCATAACTGAGAGTTCTGTTTGCTTCTGTGCTCATAAATGGTTTATTTTGGGGCTGATCTTAGGTTGGCTGTGTGCAGAGGGCATCAAGCCACGTTCTGAGGCAAACCTGCTCTGTTACATTTGGAAAAAATGGTTTGGATTATAGTTTTCCCTCAAATTATTAACGAGCACAAAAGTTGTTTGATTTCACTTTTATTTATATAATGATCAATGACAGGGCAATGTCTGAATGAGCCTGGAAATCATACAACTGTTCTCATTTGACCTGGTTTCTACATTTGGATGAGATTCCTTTTCCTGCATATAAATATCCATAAAAACATGTTGAAATTCTCAGGTCTCACCTAGTTATTCGCTTTGTTGTGGCTACTTCTATCTTTATGAGGTTGATTCTACAAACACTTATGTACCACTGTTCCACTTGATGTCTTGTTAACACACATTGTGCAAATAAAAACCCCACGGTTTCATCTAATTTTAATGTAATATTCTTCTCGGAGAATCACAGAAATAAGAGATAGAAAGGTCAATTTGTGCAAACTATTCAGTTGTGTTAAGACTGTTCCCCAGTTCCTGACTCTCATCTAATAGTTCTTTTCGATTATTTTTATTACTTACCAGTTGTCATCTGTTATTTAATAGATGGCCAGATAGCACACAGTACTTAGGTCGAAGGCTTTCTTTGCACCCCTGTAGCTCGAGCAGTTAGTCATGTTATTATTATCCACAGAACATTGTTTTTCCTATGGAAAGACTGGTAGCTACGCTGTTTATAAGCTGGCTACTCAGGCTGCGTAAAACCCCATACAGTTCTGACTGTTCCTCTATACATGGAAAGTACAAAATAATTTAAGAACTGTGTTTCTCTTTTTTACTCAGGCGATGTTCCGAGTAAGATTTCAGCAGAATTGCCTTTGTGATGCAGCAAAAAAAAAAAAAAACCAACACACACACAAAAAAAAACCTCTCTGAGCACTCCACTGCTTGTCCTCTTTCTCTGTCTTTCTCTTTTTTACGCCTTGCAAACAGACCTTGCCAGTATCCAAATTAACCTGAGTTTTGCTTCTCCCCCCACCCCCCTCCCCGCCCCATTCTGCATTTGGATCAGGCTTCTCTCTCCCTCTGGGTGGGGTGAAAAGTGAACCCTCCTAACATACAGTACAAATTAGGTCTTTTTAAAAACAAAGTCTTCTCTTAAGAATAGCTGTATTTTATTTCTGACAAAAGAAGGGAAAACACAAGTGCACACACTAAATCAAGAAGTCAAATGTGTGTAATCTGATGCCAAGTGTAAACATGTATGGACTTTACAAGGCTTGCCGACACTAGATACTCTGATTTTCTTTCATTTGAAAAAGTGCTTTTGAGTTTTCACAGTAGTGCTTGCAAGAGGCAGTCAAAATCGCAAAGTGAATAAGAGCAGGTCTACGCAACAGCTCATGTTGAATCGAGTAGTTTTTACTTTTTCATGGACACGGTGTACAGCAGCTGGCTTTTTGGCAAAAAGTTTTCTGAAGCGAATACTATAAAAAGAGTCAAAATATAGTCCCTCGCATACTAGCAAAACTGATTTCAAGGGAGGTTAAGCACCTTACAACCTCAGTGTATTGGCCCTAAAGACCACCTGAATTCTGCAGCTCTCAAGGGCCTGAATACCTTTCTGCCTTCACAGAAGGAAAAGTAGAGCGCAGAAGTTAGCAATTTATTTAATAAAGAAAGATGTGGTCTTGTCTTCACTGCTATTCTATCAGGCGGCTGCTGTAACAAATCACGGTATTACTCCATCTGTGCAGAAGTACTGCTGTAAAACTGTAAATTTTCAGGCTGCTTAACATTTGCACTGAAGGGTTCAAGCTGTGTTAATTATCTATCTGTGAGCGCTCTGGTACTGAATGCTGGTTGGGTAGATCCCAGAGGTCTGCCATGGAATTTTTCACGTAATTTTAATGTTAACAGTGTTTTTGTAGCTGGGTATTTATTTTAAACATATCACAGGGGTTTCTAGGCACTAAAAAAAAATCGTGTTTGCAGTTAGTGAGTGGGACTTCTGTTCTTCCGCCTTACCTCTAATTACACCACATGACTGTGAGAAAGGGTGTTTCATTTTTGCTTGTTCATGCTTTAGAGCAGTTACCAGATTGCTCTGATATTGTTGTGGGAAGGCAAATGACTTTAGCTCTTTATGTCTCTTCTGAAGACAGTGAGGCCTGTGATGATGGTCCTTATTTCTAATGAAGAGGGAGATACTGATCAAACCGTCAGTTACAAGAGTTTTTCGGTGCTGAGAGACACCGTGCCCCATGGTGAATGCTCCGAGCCTCTGATGTCCTAGAGTGCAGGGAAAGTGAAAGATCAGGGAGATGTTACATCACCTTTTTTCCTCTCCTCCCTCCTCTTCCTCACTTGGCGGTGGCTGAGGGTTGGTTCAACCTACCGTGCCAGATCCAGCAGCCATAGGACCTGTCCAGCCTAGGCCACTCAGCACTCCTGAAAAATTTGGCACCAGAAGCCAGGTGGAAGTGTGGATGAATTGCAGCTCTGGAGAAGTAGGAGGTGCTCTGGTAGCTCAGGATCACCATAGTAAACCAGCACTCCTAATGCTGAGTGTTCCCTACGTAGGCCTGTAGGCAGAAGGGACCACAAGGTGCTGGCTTCACCCCACCTGGGAGACACACCGTGGCTGGCAAACTCCCACCTGCCCCGCTGCGGACGTGGAAGCGAATGCAGCACTAACGAAGTCCCCAGCCCTAAAAATGTCTAAGGAGGGCGGTGTAACTAATTCCTTAGGAAAGACCTTAAGAAGAGATGGGATGGTGTGCTGCTGCCTGCTCTGTCTGTGCCACCAGGCCTGAGGGACACCTCCTAGAGAAGGATCTAGAAAAGCCTAGATGGACTCATGCAGTGCTTCTCTTCCCTCCCCTCCTCCCTCAAGCTTTTTCCATGTAAAAAAAACCAGAGAACTGGCTCCTAAAAGTCACTTGGATGAATATAAACTCTTGAAAGTGTCACGTAGCCCTTGGACTAATTCCAAATAAACCCCAGCTTATTTGGAAAAATTGCTCCTTGAAAGAAATGCACAAACATTGGTCTTATTCCAAAGCCATGAAATCAACAGGGAGACTCTCATTACAGAGGGCTTTGGATCTGGCCCATTGGTGGCTATGACCAGAATGATGGTCTGTTACAATAAATCATTTTTAGATTCCTGTTTTACAAATGCCTGCGCAGTTTTGGTGAGAGGAAAGAGAAAAGAACAACCTTCAGTTGCCTTCCAGTGAAATCTCCTTCTCTTTTCCAAACTCTTTTGAAACTATAATTTATGAACTGTCTTGTTATTCTTCGTCAAATCTAGTACCTTTTCTCTCTTTTTACAAAGAATAGAGATATATGTAACCGTTTAGAATGAAGAGTGAATTAACCAAGGACTTCTAATGCTCTTTATTTCCTTTTTGTGCTTTCCTTAACTGCTCAGTTTGTTGGATTAGCTGAATCCATAGGTCGTTCTAAGGTTCTATGTGACCTAAATATCCATGACACAGAAGAAGGGACAAGAGAGAACAGCAGGAACTGAAAAAGAAATTCAAAGTTTGTCCTAATTAATGTGTTTTGTATTGAGTTCTTCAGTGTGCTTCTGCAGAACAGAAGGTTAAAACTGCTTATTTTGTGCTATGCTCGCTTTGTCAGAAAACCACCAACTTCACTAGAAGAGAGTTGCTGAACACAACAAAGCGCAAAGCATTGGTCTAGAGGTTGGAGAAAGGAGTTTATTTTGAGTTAGGGTATCAAGACAGAATTTTTTACCTGCAGAAAAGCCAAGAAAAAAAATTAAAGCAGTGGAGAAAATAGGGGTCTTTAGATTATCACTTGTAATATAATCAAACCCCAGCTTCCAGGAACTGTAAATCAGGCTCTGAGGTCATGAAGTTGACTCACAAATCACAGGTTATGAAAGTAATATTTTGAGTTCTTTAATTAGCCTTCTGGGTTTGCTGCTATTAGATTTTGGTTTCAAGCCTTCCTTTGTCACTAGGAAGACTAGATGCTTAATTTCTCTCTCTCATGAAGGCCGAGATTCCCACAAAATCACAAGATTTTTTAATACAAGGCTTTAAAAAAAAGCCCATCTTGTAGGACTCACAGTAGAATTCCTAAAGACTCATAGACTGGACTTGCGTAAAGTACAAGCTGATGGTAGATAAGCAGGGTCTCCAGGCTAACTCTAATAAATACATTCTGTTCCTCACCTCATCTGATAGATATAATCTTAACATCCTTAAATATTGTGCTCATAAACTCTTAAGGAGCACCTACTACCTTTAACTCTACAGGATAGTCTCTGCTGTGGCTGCAGTGGCAGAGTTGCTCTGTCTCCCACACCAGGTTGGCAGCTCCAGGTGTGTCCTCTTCTCTCCTTTGTACTGAGAAAGGAGGAAGCAGGGGGCAAGAAGATGCAAAGTGGGCTATGTCTGTCTTTCTAATTAGCAGCTGTAATTATTTGTCTTTTCCCAGAAGCCATGGAGATGGTGGAGGGGTGCCAGTAATAAAAGGTTTTCCTATTGACAAGGCTGGAAACTGAATAGAGACTGAAATTTTTCAGGTCATCCACAGAAGAACAGGCAATAGTGTATCCGAGAAATTGATGCACTGGCAGAGAAGCAGCTTAGGATGCTCCAGTGGGTTTCATTGACTGGCCTGCTAGGGTTAAAAGTATGGCTGTATGGTAGTTAAGAGTTCCATAGAGATGAACCAAATTCCAGTATTCTGTTAGACTCACAGTGAAGACAGTAATGTTCTGGAAATAGGATCAGATTTACAAATAAGTGCTACAGGCTTGTATCTTGGTCCAAACTTTGGGACTCATGTGACAGCAAGATGTCACAGGTGAGCTCTGATTGCTCTTTCTGGAGGAGGTAAAAGGCAGAAGAGAAAAGGTGATCCATATTTCTGCCTTTAATTTTGGAAAGGAATGACCACTGCAAGTAGAAAGGAGTTACGGCTGGGGTCAAGGCACCTGGGATAGGATGAGGTTCTTACTGAGTCCCAAGTGATGGTGGCTTGACAGTCCTGAGCAAGATACACAGAGGTGATCCAAATGGCTGGGCTGTGCACTCCCTTTTCCATCGTTTTTTGTGGCTGGAGCAGGACAATAGCGCAGCGCTGTGCAAGGGAGTTAGTGCATACTAATTCCTGATTTTGCTCCTGAGTGCATCTTAGCAGCTCCTTTTTCTGAGTGCATGAAACTGAGTGAACAAGGAGAAGCTGTGGCACCAAGATGGGGACTGATTTGTGGGAGGTAAAAGGCTTCTTGGTCCCCATTGGCCAAGAAAATTCATACTGGGCCCCACTTGTGCAAGTTACTGCCTCTGGTTTGAAGAAATGGTTGAACCAAGGTGCATTGGTTTGGTTTGGTTTGGTTGTTGATATTTCAGGGGGGCTTGGGTGTTTACAATTTTGAAGTCTTCTTAATGCTGAATGCCCAGTGTCTACACGCTGTCATATACAGAAGTTGATGTGTTTTCTTTAATATTCTGCATTCCTGCAAATACAGGATTATTTGCTTTCTGGTTTTTGAATGGAACAGCAGTACGTATATGTATGTGTAGATGTGTTCTCTTGCAGTAAAAGTGGAAATAGGGGAGACCTGAGAAGGATAAATGAGGAGTCAAAGTGAATTTCAGAGGAGATAAGTGATGAAAATGGGTAAACAGAAGACTCCACTTCTGTGGGAAAACATGGAGGAACAAAACCACAAACAGGAGAGGAAACAGCCAAATCTAAACAATGAATTGCAGCAGCAAGCTGCAGCAAATGTGATTTTAAAGAACAGAGAGTTCACAACAGACATGCGTCACTGCTGAAGATCAAGCATGTGAGCGCTGCTTTCCTGCTTCCCGCATCCCCAGTACCTCCATGGAAAGCTCAGCCTCTTCTGTCCACCTTATTTGTTCAGTAGTGGGCTGCATACGACTGATTCAGTTCTCATTAAACTGATTTACTGGGCTCGCTGGCTCTGCTCAGCTTCAGTTTATTCCTACTTTGTTTAAAATTCGGGAAGTGCTGGGGGAGGGGACAGGACACTAATGGCCGTTCTCGTGCAAGTGGAGTGGTAGCTGATTTATTGCAAAGGTTATAAAGGAAAAGTATTAAGTGTGTTCCATTCTGCTTGGCAAAACCATCCTGCACAATGTCCAACAAAACCCTGAGAGCGCTGGTTTGTACCAAAAAGAAAAAAAAAGAAGGGAGGAGGGGTAAGGGGTATGCGTGTGTGTGTGGAGGGGGGACGGTCCACCAAAGATGTGCTCTTCTTCTTTTGAGCATTAATTAAGACTGTAAATCACAGGCAACATGAAACAACTGTATTCAATGGAACGTGGACAGTCCTGGAGTTCTGCTGTGCTTGCGCGATCAGTTTGAATACCTACACTGAAAAGCTAATGGGAGAGCAAACTTCAAAGAGAAATTTTGGCATGAAGAAGCGGTCTGCGGGACCATTACATGGATAAAGTTGTAAAATAAACTCCTTCGTGCAAACTGGAAAGGGAGGTGGAATGAAAGTTTGAAAGGTTTATAGGAACTCAGGCTTCTTTTCCTATCATGAACAAAGTCAGGCCCACATTAATTTGTTCTTGTCTTGAAATGGGCTTGTGTATTTGCGCGTTTTGGATAAAAGAGGGGAGAGGAGGGTGACAGCAAAAGAAAATGTACTTGGATACTGAAAAGCTCAGTTAATAGTCTTCAAAATTAATTTTATTTTCCTAATAAATAGTTGAGGGATCTCTTTTGTCACATCATAAGTAATGGTGAGTCACATTCCCAGGTTTATAGAATTTAAAGCCTAAATTTGTTATGATCAGGAAGTTTTATCTTCAGTAGAACATCAGTTTTAGCAATTCACCCAGTAATTCCTGCACAGATCTCATGTCCTAAATGAATGTGCTAAAGTTTGTTTTTAGGAAGCCATCTAATCTTGATTAAAGACTTTAAGTTATTTTCAGCCACCCCTACATGCCCTCATGTCAGATTGTTCACTTTGTTATTATTTATTTAAAATAAAACTTAATCTTTCAAATTTCTCTTTATTCCTCTATGACTTCGCCTAGTTGCAGTATCTTGCTACCGTATCTGTACTGGGCTGCAGTGGAGCTGCTCTAGCATAGTCGAGAAGATGATTTTCACCCATTTGTTCCTCGTTTTACTCTATTGGAAAGCCACTGGATGAAAGTCACATCTTGTTGAAAAATGGTCTGTCCTGAATAGTTAATTCACAAGCATCTTATTTCCCAGCAGAACATATTTACGTAATTATAAGTAGACTTCTGCCCAACTACTTGTCCGGGATTCCTCAAAGCATTTTTGGTTTGCCAAGTGTGGTTTGAGATGTAATTCATAATGTGGGGGATTCCAGAATGTCTGATGAAGTTCATTTTTTTTTCCAAGGTTCATTTTCCGTCTTGTAGAATATGGTATTGTAATAGAGATGCTGCCTTGCACAGAGATACGCAAGATGTTAAAAAACAAAAACAAAACAATGTAAAGAATAACTTTGGAAAAAAATCTGGAGTTATTTTTATTTAGTATATAGGAATCAGGAGCCCTGTTTGCAGCAATAGCCCCCACGCTTGCTGTAAGGCTGCTTCTTCCACTGACCTTGTTAATTTTATGCCATCAAAGTATAACCATCTGATGTCATGACACTACTCTGACAACTGTTCATTAATAGAGATACATTATTCCTATATTTAAGTAGAGCATAAATGTTTACGGAATAAGCACAGAAAAGGAATTTGTTCTATTACAGGAATGCGCATGCTAGAGGGTTTATGGAATGAGAATTTGAGTGCCTTAAACCAAAAGTAGGGTTCAGAGTAATTGGTCTTGTTGCAACTTGCAGAAGGAGCCAATTTATCTTACGTTGTCAGGGAAAGTACTTGGTGTAAAGCACAGTGTGTCCACTGCTTTGCCACTGTACTGGTACTTCAAACCAGCAACTTTCCTTTCCTTAATGACAGAAAGCAAACACGTTAACTTATCTTCTATTACATTTAAGACAGCATCTTTTTTTCTTAATTGGGAACCAGGATTGTGCTGGCTTAGCATGTGGTGCCTTTCAGAGGTACTCAGATGGTCTTGAAACAAGAGGAGATGGATGCTGTTTGCTAAAATGGGTTGAACCGTAGCACAGTCATGTGTTTGTTAAGGCTTACATGTATGTATGGCTTATGCTTGCATGTCCAGATGTAAATAGTTTAAAGGGTGGGCAATCTTGAACTGTACCTACACTGGGAAAAAAAATGGTCTTATCAAGAAGGCAGAGATAACAGTAGACACCTCTGTTATTTACCCGCTGTTCTCTTTCTACCAAAAAAGGAGACACAGCATAAATGAACACTGTATTAATAATTCTTTCTTTTTTTTTTTAATTACATTTCAGTGTTTTTACATAAATTTATACAAAAGGCAAATTCTTGGCTTGCCTAACTTGGTATATTGCCGTGGACCTAAACCAGTGTTTCTTACCCCCAACCAGTTTCTTACCCATTCAGCTGCTAAGGATGTCATGTGCAGCCCCCATGCAAAAGCATACTTTCATTATTCAGTTGTCTTTCTGGCAATGCTGTGGCTAGTTTACATTGGCTGTGGCTAAACATGTGGTCACAGGAAAAAAAAAAAACATGCATAAAACCTCCTGACCTAAAACGATTGGCAGATGCAAAAGATCTGTCCCAGGCTCTTTAAAAGAAGCATTCTATAACCGTGGTTCCCAGTAACCATACAGCAGGTTGCCTTGCTGTATATATTCCTGCCAATTCTTGGATCATCCTGGAAGAATGCCTATCTGTAGCCCGGGGGTTTATGTCAATGCACAGATACATTATAGGTATGGGGGGAAACAAGCAAACATTTCTGAATGAGAGGTGATAAAGGGAAGGAAGAATCAAGGAAAGTGCTGGGGTTTCCATTTCTTGCTGACTTCAGATCCAGATCCAGTGCTTTTCTGGGAAATACACTCCATGCAAATGAAGTGGATGGAAGTACTAGCCAAGTGGGAAACACCGGCTAGTGCCGTGTCAATGAACGGGCTTTCTGCCCGTGGGGGCTGAATCCATGATAGCAGAACAGCTGAGCAAACACCCTTCAACAGCAGCAACGTGGTTGTTCTTCCTCGGGGATCTTGTATCCGTCTGTACACACAGGTAATCAGGCTTTAAGTCTCATCCTGTGGCAAGCTTACTGACTTGGAAGAGAAAAGATCCAAACTGAATTTCATGGTGTGGGAGCTGGGGTGGCATATTTTTCCCCCAGCTTCACGTGCCTGAATTTGAGTCAGTTCTCTCAGAGCTGCCTTTACTGCCCATGGAGACACACAGCAAACACGTGGAACACTTATCAATCTCTTTCAGACGTCTGCAACAGAGAACTTTACATTTAGTCAGATGAAACCAACACTTAGCAGCAGACTTTAAAATGCATTAAGATGTCCAGTGAGGCAGATGGAAACGGACTGGATATACCAAAAGGTGGTGGACATCTCTCTAGGCTCTTCTCTGCTCCCCGAGGAGACAAAATACCCGTAACAATCAGTCTCTGAGCCTCTGGGTTAATGATGCTAGCCTACTGGGCACAGGAGCCCTAGGTGCTGGAAATCTGTACTGCTAACTGGTGGGGATGGTTGCTAGCAGTTCTGGTTGGGATGGTTGCTAGCAGTTTTTGCCTGACTCAACCAACACTGTTTTGGACAATTCCTGGGCACAGTTCAGGTGATAAAGACAGAGCAGGGGTTGTTTCAGATAGGTGGCTTGGATGCAGTCCTGTCTTAGAGGCTAAAAGATGTTGGTAGGATGGATATAGACCCTTGTGGGGTCCACAGTGCCATAGCATGGTTGCTCCCGTGGCTGTACCTTGTGTGTCCCTCTTCCTGGTTTATTTAAATCATGGCCATAGTGTTCTCTGTCTCGGAGTTGCTCATGAGCATAAGTTGAAGCTCCTGGCAGAGCACCCAGCCAGGATAGTTTATAGCCACAGCAGTTCCTTCATCTATTTTTCACAGCTGTAGAGATGCTTGTGTCTTTATCACAAGGGCAGGCTGGGGTGGGGGAAGGTAAACGTGTCTGCAGGTAGAAAGAGGGGGGTGGCAGCCACTGCTTGAAACCAGCACTGCTGCCAGAAACTTGTTCTTCAAATGACCCCCTGTGGACTTCACCTGCCAATCAGTGATCGTTTGCATAGTTCAGTATATTGGCTTCGGGGAGCCCCAGAACAAAGGCTTTCCTTAAAAAACTCAGACCTTACTCAGATAAAACTCCCACTCATGCCTCAGGGAGTTTTGCATGACGAAGGATTACGGGATGGTGTCTCAGCTTTGCAGTGTGTACTGCTTGTAGCTGCTTTTTACTCTTGTGGATGAGTAAGACTCTGCGCATTTAGAGGGAAACTTGGTTTCCGTTTGCTCCCGCTCAGTTTTCTGGAGACTTCTTTTACCCATCCTCTTTGTAGGGATGGTAAAAGAGGTGGGGGGTTTTGAGGAACCTACAGGTGAAGAGGAAGAGCACCCAGCAGAAGGTGGGTGAACATGGGGAAGGAGAGGGCTTTGAAGATCATAGCAGGCATTTGAGTTTCCTAAGTTGCCCATATTCCCACCCTCGTGGGCCCCAAGGTTTCAAAGGCGAGGAGATGCTCAGCCCTGCTGTTAAGCCCCAGCTCAGCCCGTGAGTCTGTTCAGTGTCTGGGGATCCCGAGATCCTTTTTCCCCCTCCTTTCCTGGTGTGTCAGGTATGCTGCATCATGCCTTTAGTGTCTCTGATTCTGTGATTACTCATTGTTATTTTGTGTGAGCAAAGCAGGCAGATGTTACAAGACCTTCCTCATCAGCATGTCCTGCAGTTTCTGTTTCCTTGAATGAAGCAGTAAAGCAGTCACTTCAGGGCCAGAGAACTGGGCCTCATTTCGTCAGCTGGAAGGTGACTAGTTAAAATCTAACTAGCAGTCTCACACCCAGTGCCTGACAGGAACAGTCTTTGAAGACTATTAAGAAAATAAAAATTCCCTGCTCTGTCATATAATGGAAATGAGTATACTTCAACAGCCATCCGCTCTAATCTGTTAGCCAGCCCTTAGCAGCTTACCAAGCCTGTATTTAACCTATTTCCCTAATGGCAATTAAGAAATGTTTTCATT
>VXBJ01005631.1:0-174513 GCA_013400055.1 Nycticryphes semicollaris
TGTTGTTCTCTAGCAGTAATCTCACCTACAACTTTCAATCAATCTTCATTCAATCAATCTTTCAAGCAATCAATCTACCAATCTTTAATTTTTATGGTAGAAGCTTGGATCAACTGCCATTTGCATCTTTTTTCCTATTTTTGACATCTGTATGGTGTTCAAACAAAGATTTGACCTGTGTTTTAAAGGTCAATAAGGTTAAGAAACTCCCCATTAATGTTTTTTTAATGATAGACCACTAGGATTCCTCCTGAAACTGTTGCATATGATTCCATATCATGTTTTGAATTCATCCATCATTAGAAACTGTTTATTTCTAATGTTAATTCTCAATGAAGCAGAAAGGGAGCACAAAAGAGTTGTGTCCATACATCATATATCTCCTTTGCTGAAGACATAACCAATCATTTTATGTGATTCCAAGTGATTCTTCATTTAAATTTAAAAGTAACAAGTTTCACTAGAAATTAAACTGAGATCCGTCCTGTAATAACTTTGCTTAAAAGTTATTACATTTTTATCTTCTGAAATATATGTAATATTTGTTCGCTGAAGAATCAGCTTCAAGGCAAGTAATAAAGAAATAGGCACATGTAATAAAGTACAGAAATAGGCACATTTCTTCAGCCCAGAAGAAATTATCTGCATTAGCTCTCCTTCAATTTAAATCTTCATATCTATATGTTTTTCTGTTTGGTGTTCTGTTTGTTCATCCTTGTGGGAGATATAGTATCTGCCATCTGTGTTTGTTTGTCAATTCCTCTCAGTTGCTACTTTTATGCGCTTGCCAGAGACATCTTATGTGCTGTGCTCCGGTGAGGCTCAATCCTCCTCTGCTCCAGGCAGGCTTCCAACTTTTGCCTTGCTATCCTAACGGCAGATCTGCCTATGCAGCTCTGTTTCATTACTGGCTGATGCCCATTAATAACACCACTTCATATTATCTCACTAATCCACAAAACATCATTACTGAAAGAAAACCCAATCAAAATCCAATAGCATGTCACCCTTATGCTGATAGAGATTAAGGCAATTAAAAAAAAAAAAAAAAAAAAAAAAAAAACAAACCAAAAAAAAATTTAAGAAAGGAAACAAATATAATTTATCAAAGTTCTGATATAAGAAACATTAAATAAACTTTGCAGGATAAGTATATGCTCCCTTATAATGAAGTTTCTAACAGCCAAATTTTAGTTTTATTCATGCTGACATGAATCTTCAGCAATTCTACTGTTTTCACAGATAGCCAGTCTGGATTTGGCCTGCTGTAGCCAAGATCAGCATGTGGCCTTTGAACTCCACTCTGTTGCTCGAAAGCCGCTGATAGGAAGTATGTAGTTACTTCATTCTAAGCTTTCCAACCCTCTTTTAACTCTTTTGTCTTCTGGGGAAATGCACTCATTGGATATAATTTAAGTCACTATTAGTCCTTTCCTTGGTAAGTAAGATTAATATCTCACTAGGGAAATAAGCAGTGTTCTAAAACAACTCTGAACAAGACTGAAGGTATTTTCTTAAATGTTTTATATTTATAGATTCAAGAGTACAAATGTTGCCCTTTCTAGTGTTTGCCTGACTTTCTTGTTGGTTCTAGCACAACACTATCCAGCCTTTTACCCCACACAGAGATATCTCTGGAAGCAGACAGACAGCTCTACAATTGGAGAAGTCTTTAGTGAAAAAAAAATAAATGTTGCCATCTGGGACCACTTCACCATTTTCGGTTTTCCAGCTCTTCTCTAGAATCAGAAAGACTCAATTGCACTGAAGAATTTTCCTTCTCTTGTTGAAATTCAGAAACGTTTAAGTCAGCACCATTGTGGTTCTAAACTCAGCTTTCTGCTTGTGGAGCTGAACTGTGGTCACTGTTCTCTGTAACTACCAGAGAATTCAGAAAAACTGTTAAGATCAAATTATGCCTTTTCAAGGGCAGGCAACTCACATGGTAATGTGCTGAGCCACCACAAAGGAATGCTCTGGATTCTATTAATACAGGGGCAATTTTGTAGCATTTTGTCTAACTATGTAGACTTACAAAAAAAGTCTTATTTCCATGTAGCTAAGATGGTGGAAAATGTGGCTAGAAACTTACTAGTTAAGCATAGTAACTTTGGCTTGAATAAAAGGAGAATTATTGTAAAGCTTATAATTTAGGAATTAGCAGTTAGATCGTAAAGTAAGCTACTGGTAAACACTAAGTATTAAGAATGACAGTGATACATGTTTGTTTCTGACACCGAGACCAAATCACTCACTGTAGCACGTATGCATAAAACAAATAGGCTGGGATTCAGTTTTGATGCATGTGTTCATTAATATCTTAACTTTTTCTGAAAAATTGGGTCTTTCTTACATAAATGTGTGACAAATATGGAAAAAAGGATGTCATATATTACTTCTAAGTCAGCAACACCTAACAAGTTCTTGAAGAAAGCAGACTTAATAAGCACATATCAGTTCATAGTAAATGTTTTGACAGACTGGTTTCTCAACAGCTTTCTCTCACACAAAAGCATACAAAAATTCTATTATGTGTACTGAAATACTTTAGATAAACTGGAAGGACTATTAAATTTCTTAAATGCATCTTATGCCAATACATCTTTTCCACAGCTAACCAAAACTAGAAAGTCATAATAAATGTGCAGTCAGTATGAGGGGTTTCAAACTGTTTATCTAGAAAAACATAGTTCCTATTTGAAATCCAAGTTCTGCAGTACACAAGAACTGTGAGCTGCGAGATCTGCTCCATGTTAAATAACAACCCTCCCCTGCTATACACTGTACACAGAATTACAGTGTGATTTCACTGTGTAAAGGTAGTAGAACACTTAAGCCCTTGTAAAGAGACTTGTGTTCCTCAGACTGAATTTAGTACTTTAAATATGCACGTACCATGTTGAGATATAAATTATTACCAAAAAAAATAAGACATATTAGAATTACTCTGGATAATTTTCCAAAATTGTAATTCGGTACTGGGATGCTGACAAAAAGACAAATACAAGTTAAAATTAATAGGAATGAGAGGACACAAACAAGGGAAAATCACTAAACCCTGACTAAATCGCTAGCACACACAACTGATCATTGCTACTAGTGATCACCTTTCAGAAAAGGATGCTTCAGCATCACACTAAATAGATGCAAGGTTACCAGTTTAAGCAGAATTATGGAACAGTTTCTGGACAAGGACAGATTTAACACATCAAGACTCTTCAGCTTTGGTATGAGTTGCTCTAGACATAAAAAATTCAGAAATTATAACAGAAAAAGTGGTCAGGAATTATTTCTTCCTTTTTCTTATCATTCAAACAACTGGCAGTCACCTGAAGAGGTTAGCAGTCAGTAGATTTAAAGTTAAAAATAGGAAATAGTTTTCCATTTATTGCATCTGAAAATGGTAGCATTTGTAGTCACAATATTCTGAATGCCAAATGTATAAATAGATTAAAAAACCAATTGAGCAAATTATTGTAAAATAGGTTTGTCAGTAGCTTTGAAACATGGTGGTGAAGATGTTTCCACTTTAGAACATCTTTAATAGTAGATCCCTAGAAGCTGGAACAATGTACTGGTAGATATTCTTACACCTCTGCAATCTTCCACTCCTGGACACTCTCTGGGACATGATACCACGTTAGATGGATGTTGGATCTAACACAGTGTAGCCATGCTTATTTTTGTGCAATGGCATGTGAATGCTACAAAAGCATCCTAGTGCTTTTTAAAGATACTAGAAAAGGAATTTGCATGAACCAGCTGTTTCAATGATCATACAGTACTTAAATTGTAAGTCTTCAACTTAAGTTGCTCTGCGTCTGGCTACTGTGTGCTTCCTCCATAGGCAGGAAATCTTCTCTAGTTCCTGAGTAGACAAAAGAAGGGTACTGGGAGTAGAGTTTCTGAGTGGAAAAAAATGAGAATTACCAATTCAAACAATCTGTTTCCTGTCTTTCAGGAGCCTCGTGCATTGCTGTATAATTTAGTATAAATATTAGCTTTGTTTTCTCTTCGCATTTTCATTTTAGTTTGTAGTAAAATTAGTTCTTATTCATAAAAAATCCACTTAAAATGAAGCTAATGCATTACTTTGGAAGTGAGTTTTACACCAGTGATAAATATAGATCCAAACTGTGTGCTGTTCTTTTTTTTAGATTCTGTTACATTATTTAAAAGAACTAGTAGCACAAATGGCCCATCGTTTGTTTTAACTAGAGTCCAACACATAAAACTACATTACAGAAAAAGAAATTAATTATTTCTAAACTGAAGTTTCATTCTATGGCTTGTTCTTTCCCATCTCACACCCTGTGCCTGCTGCTCCAGTAGGCGACCAGAGCCATCAGCATAGCTGTAGAGAGCCTCTAAGCAAAATCTTGCTAGTGGCCTGGGACCTGGGTGTTGCTAAAAGGAGTCCTACCAATTCAGATAACCAGGCTGCTGAAGAATGAGAGTTAGCCATATAAGATATCTGGCACTGCCTGGGCCAGAAATCAGGAATGCAATATTTTTCAGCTGATTTCCTATGGAAGGACGATGTGGTCATGCTACATATCTGAGCATCTGGCAGTTGGGTTTTGTCCCTGTCCCTGGAAATGATGACTAAAGGTTTTATAAGCAGCTGTAGAATGCAAAGCCATAACAGGACATACTGGAACAGCTTCAGGTAGAGGAAGGAGGTAGTTCTGTGCAGCTGGCTGCAGGGAAGATGTATATTCTGAAACCTGAACTTAAATTAAAAAAAGACTTGGAATTTCATTAGTCATAACTGAGATCAGTTCACCCTGAGAATCTTCGGTTTTAAAGGAGTTCAAACTCCTCCTTCCCATCTCTCTCTCCTATCCTGGGAGTGGGAGTTTCTCCTCCCTCATTCTACATTCTCTCCTAACCTTGTCTAGAGAGAATACCCCTTCCTGACTGGGACAATTCCAACTTAACAACTTGTTCTCTATGAACTTCTTCTGGCTGTTCTAGTGACTTGTGCTCATCACTGCCAGAATAGCATGAAGTATCTGGTTTCTCCAAAAAAATTGAGGTGGTACTGGAAAATGGGATAAGCCATCTCATGCTTTAAAATTTATAAAACCTCTAGAGGATTTAATGTGCTTGCATTCCTCTGCAGATACTGTTAAATATCAGAAGTAGACGGTGATCAGGAGCCACCTATGCTTCAAAGATTCTTTTAGTAAGACTTACCCCTGCTAGTAAGCATTTCTCTTAAATTATACAGTTTACTTAGCATTTGGGGGTTTATATGCTTAAGATATTTTATTTTCCTTTCAATGTCTCTTTCACAATTTTTTCCACAGTTTGTATTGCATGAAATTTACACTGCAAATGCTGGTGCCATGCCAAGGCACATTCTTCTTTTCTTTAAAATTAATGCTTTTATCTTTGGGGTTTTGGAGGCTTTTTGGGGGGTTGAGGGGACTGGAGTTTTTTGGGTGTTTGGGGTTATTTTTTGTTTGTTTGTTTTGTTGGGTTTTTTAATCAAGTGACTTCAACATTTTCAGGCTGTCACTAACAGAGCTAAGTACCCCTAGGACTATACTGCTTGCCCAGACAAATGCACATTCCTGTCTGTAAAGACCTAGCCGGAATGTCTAGCATCAGAATTTCACATTTTGTGCAGTCAATTCTATTTCACATACTAAGCCACAAACCCATTATAGTTGAAAACAGCAGAAAATCTGTTTTAAATTAGGTGACGCAAATACAGTAGTAAGAGAAACCACAGAAAAAGCACAGATGTATAGAATATATGTACATGCAAAGCAACCAAGTATGAAAGGCAGACGTCAGTTAAAATGCTTTGTAAAGGATGAAGTCACAGTTTTTAAGAAATAGTACTAATAAAGCAATATATTAACTGAACAAAAAGGCAATGCAGTATTTGACATTTCCCATTAACTGAAGTTCTCAGAAATGCAAAAGCAACAGAAACAGGTAATCCCAGAGTGTCTTCTATAAAGACATGCTACATTAAATCCAGCAGTGCATTCCTTTGAATGTAGAACCAGAAGAGACAGTTCAATACAAACTGCTAAAGAAGGCAAGACTTGCAAAGCAAGTAATTTGGACTCATGAGAGACAGGAATGAGGCTGGAGGAAAAAGTGGTGATGTAGGCATAAATTAGACACTACTGCATTTTATACCATAAATCTAACTCCTTCAGAGAGCAAGATGACTGCCTGCATCAATGTAATTTTTATTAAAAGAAATACCTGAGATAGATCTAGCTTTAATGTTGAAGCAGAACCAAATGGTCGACAAATTTTTTATAGAAGTGCTCTGTTCTCTATGTAAGATTATGATTGATGTTCTGATTTGATAGAAAAAAAAACATTTTTGTTTGCATGATGAAACTAAATTTATACCAGTGAATCAGTCAGTTAACATAATTCAATCACCATTTAATAAGAAGTGCATGAAATTACTTAGATTATTTACAGAAAGAATTAATTAATTTTAATATTGGGAATATTTGAACGGACTTGTCATTTGTGGAGCTCAGTTTTAGCCAGCTATGTTTCTAGCCATAGTACATTGTTCCAATTGTTAAAGGACAAAGGAAGTTATTCATAACAGGTTAGTCTGCAGAATCTACGTCTGCTGTGGTTTCAGATTTTGTAGGCCAAGAAAAATTGCCCTGTTGAGGTGATAAAGCCTTGATTTATATTAAGGAAGTTCAGTAATTCAAGAGGAGCTGGCACAAAGACTAAAGAAGCTGTAGCTATTCACAAAAATATCCTGAAGAAATATTGAAGCAAATAGTATTTGCAGTTTTTAAATCAACTTTGAAAACCCTACAGAAATGCTCTACATTGAAGAATGAAAACAATTGAATCATGCACATTGTGAAGTATTAAGTTAAACACTAATAATGCAGTAGTTATGCAAAATTACTGTTGTACAAACAACAGTTGGCTCAGAAACAGTTGAGAAACTCGAATCTTTTCTGTTGAAAAAGGCTGGCTACATAAAGAAAGTACCCCTTCCACTCCTTGAAAGGCGCCACAGGGTATTTATCTTGCATCAGTACTGACACTGGAGACAGATAGTACACTTCGCCTTAATGTCTTTTTTGCATCCCACTAGGGAAAAGAAATCAAAGAAAGAATGTCCAAAATGGCTCATTACTTGTTCTGTATCTATCATCTAGCTCTTTCCTTTTTTCTCATGTCTGCTATTCTATAAATTTCTTTTAATTGTATATTTTTCTTCCCCTATTTTTCTATAGCGTTTCCTTCTCCTTTATAGAATACACAATGCATATTTAAAAATCAATTCTTCTCATAGAAGTTACTCTCACAGATTCTTCAAATGCATGTGTCAATGTAGTATGTTTATTTTAAAATCTTGAGACACTTTAAATATAGCCTATCTTATGATATTTGACTAAGATGAGTCAACATACCAAAAGAAGCAATAACCTATTATTCTTAAAGCTTACATACTTTTTGATAAATCAAAAATATTTCCTCTTCAAATATCACTCTAGCATGTCCACAACATTGTCCATCCTTGCTCATTATTCATTTTACGAAAATAAATATTGAAGAATAATGTGGGTAAAGATAAACATTAAAAATAATTAGTCCTTGATGTGTAAAAAGAACATTTCAGTAATAAATTTATCATGACACAGTTAGGCCGTGATTCAAAAAAAAAAAGAAGTATGTAGCATATAACAGGACTGACAGAATAATTAAGCAGATTTTTAACATCTGTCATTTTTTTGCCTGTCTTTGCATTTGGTTTCTGTCAGCTGTCTCAAACTGTCAGCTGGGGTAGCTTGGGAATGACATGCATGAAGGCGTTTCCTCTACCCACCTTTAGAATATCAACTCTTCAGTGTTCTTGTATGTAGAGATAATACATAGCTAATAAATGTCTTCCCAGTTGTATCTGTAAATAATGATTGAAAGCAGAACAGATCTCTCTTTTTTTTTTTCTTAACAAAACAAAGCGAGCACCCTTATATCAGGAAATTTCCTAAAAAAAAATCCTAAAGTTTTTAAATATTTACTCCCCGGTGAAAGGAATTAATGAGACATAAGCTTAAAGCAAGGACTTCCGCTCTAGTTTATTATTATATCTTGAGACACGTGGGTCTTTTGGAAACGTGGTTCAAATTTTTTCCATATTTTTTCCACACATTTTAATTATTTTCTGCATTTTAATGAGTTTTATCATCTATGTATTTGTAAAGTATACCGCAAATTGAGAGCAAATCTTAATAAATATGGAATAATACAATTTTGGGGAACCTGTTGCCTAGCTTCCTCCTTCACACCTGAAAGGTTCAGAAGAATAAGATACATGGGATCAAACTGTGGACTCTGGTATACATTGTCAACCCACAAAAAAAATCTGTTAAGGGCAACAAAAGTATCTAAGACTTGCATTGCAACAGGAAATTTGGATAAAAAAAATTCACTTCCTTTTAAAACAGATGCTACAGTTAGCTGTGAATATTTCGATGCATTCTGAAGGAAGTTTCATAACAAAAATAACACATAAAAATACAAAAAAAACCCCCATAAATAGTATATGTTGTCGAACTATCCTTAAGGCATGAGTATTCCAGGTAAAGGCTTTCACTTAAAGATCCTGAGCATTTATTTTAAAAGATGCATTCAAAATTAAATGGATGTAAACAATAATCAGGGAAAAGGAGAGCTCTTTTTACAATAAGTGACTAAAAATACAACCTGATTTCCTCTACCAAAGCTAACAGAGAATATAATAACTTTCTATCAGTACATCGGATGAATGAGTGACTGGAGGCAAGAAGCGTATTTGCATAAAAAATAGGTATAAATTAGCTATGAATAAATGTAGTCAGGAAATTACAATTTTTTTTATATCAGAGGATGGACTTCTGGGAAAATCTTTCAGTTACAGAAACATCTGAACTAATAATTGATAAATTCACAAAAGAGACTGGATTTCCAGAGTCGCCTGAAATACTAGAGAAGTAGCCTTTGGGGAGTCCCTTCTTATAATCCCGTGGCTTTGTTTCCACATTATCCTGATCCCTATGTATTCAAACATTCAGCTTGGTTTTTGAACCTGGCTGTACTTTGAGAAAAAGTCTTGATTGTACTAGAGCTAGCTAATAACTGCATGTACATTAAAAAAAAAAAAAAAAAAAAAAAAAAAAAAAAAAAAACCACGTTATAAATTCTTTTTAACTGTACAAACCTAAATGCCAACACTTCTTTACAACTCAAACTATTAATAAGATGTCTATAGCAGCAGGAGGAAGCAATTCTCTTGAAAAATGGAAGGACAGTAAGAGGGTTGTTCTACAGTTGTTGATTGTTGTCCCCGATTTAACGCAATTGTGACAATTAAATCCTTTTGTAGCACAGACAGTGAGGGGGGATGAATTTTTGCCCCCTCGTGTTTCCACACCAGTCTCCCTCATGTGACCCCAGCTCAAAACACAGCCTGTGAAAACCACACAGCATCTCATTTGGTTCCTTTAACAAGAGAAAAGTCGCTATGTTGGAGTCTCTGTGAACAGCTGTCATGCTCTTTATTCCATATTACACTTCCATGGTATAGGGCTGTATCAAAAATACATAAAGAGAGGAGGAATGGAAAATAGCCCTATTGTGTGATTATGAAGATGACATGCCAGTGTGGGAGAGTATCTGTGCCCTTCCAATAGCTCTGAAGTGCCATCTGCTCCCATGTCCTCAGCTAGAATGAGAAATGCATGGAATCAGTAGTAACCTACCTTGGTTACAGCTCTTGTGTAAAGTTGCTTTACTTTCATACCAGGCTTTACATATATTTGGTATAGATTAAGTATGCATTATTCTCATTCCATACCTAAGTATTAGTATTTCAAAGAAAAAAAAATATTAAAAATATCTATGAAACATAATATTTTCTTGAAGTTTTACAGATTTCTTAACCTCTCAAGTTCAGGAATACTTTCCTGAAGTTTTAATGTTTTTCCTGGTTAATCTCTGTTTTGTAGCATCCATTTTATGTTTCATGACAGTGTAAAGAAAATGCAGGAAACAATACATAATTATATGATTCTGGTACAGTAATTTTGGTCTTGTGCAGCTCAAGGATCACATTCCTTTGATATGCCACAGTAAGTTTTAAAATGCTGCATTTAATGGTAAATCTGGTAAGCCACAATTGTAGAGCTGGTAATGCTTGTTTTGGCTTTGTAAAGTGAGATATCAAAGTGGTATAAGATCAACTTGGCACCTTCAACTTTAAGTTAAACTTGTATCCTAGGTGAATGGATAGTCAAACAAAACCATCCCTCTGGAAATAGCAGGGTACTGTATATAAACTGGAAGAATTATTGGTTGTAAAGCAGTCCGGACTGAATATAACAAACTCAGCTGGCTTGAGCTCAGGGAGCTGTTTCTTTTGCCTCATAACAGAGCTTTTGTTTCAGAAGCTGGAGACACTATGTTTTTATCTCAGCAACAAATTCTGAAATGAATCAACTATGTGTAGGTTTGACAGTGTGTTTACCAAGACTTCCAGATGTGTGTTGTTTTGTTCACGTACCTTACATGCTATGGTGTGGCTGGCTGTGTACTACCCTACACTAAAAATCTAAAATAAACTAAAGCCTTCCCTTTAAAATATCTAAAAAACAATTGGGCCATAAAAACCCCACATTTCTAGTTATTCAGAAGATAGACCTACCATCATACTAGTTCTCACAAAATGGCTACCTCATTCTAAAGCAATTCATCATGGGTTTTCCTTCTTTCTTGTTGGTAAATGGGTCATTCTGTGACCAATTCTTAATACCATATTTCAGTTACCATCATTTTCCTTCCCCACCTGCCATTTTAATCTTCTTTCATGGACTAAACTACTTTAGACAATCCCAGCTTCCCAGTTCAGGTCATTACTGTTATTCTAAGTCAATTTCCAACTTAAATATATACCCACCCTGGGCATAAATATAACTAGTTAAATGTGGAAGTACAAGTCAGTGTGAGGAAAGGTTATAAAAACAGTCCTTTATACATTTAAATTTCAGTCAGGGTGTTCCACAAAAATAACATTTGTGAAATCATTACAGTATAATACTTGAAGCATTCAGCAAATTCAGTCTTATAGTCCTACATTGCTCAGGAATAGAAGAAAAAAAGACAGAAAAAGCAAGCTGTATCTATTTCACTTAAAATGCTTTTAAATCATCCATGATTTCATGTTCTTCACAATACTGCGAAGGGCTAGAAAGTTTTATTTAGTTATGCTGAAAACTGTAACTGGGGTTTAAAAATACAGTTAGATGGATGCCTGTCTGATAGCAAGTAGAATAAATTTCATTTGTACTGACAAACACAATTGTGACTTGTATTTTATACACTCCCAAAGGAGGTATGTACTCTGCTTTCTAGAGAATCACGGTGTGAGTCTTCAAATCCTGCACAGGTGAATAGTCAAGGAGTCACAAAGAGGTGCAGATCCTGACTGGATTTACATGCAGCATGGTGGCTGAAATATTTTTCACTCCTGAGAAGGAAACCTAGTTAAGAGTTAGAAAAGATAATAGATAATTTGTCCAGTTTGATAGGCAGGTTTTCCAACAATCTATGGTCTTTATTTTATCCATTTTTAAATTAGGTTATTTAACATTTTAATAAAATGCAAGTTTAGAACCCTCATTTTATTGCTTTGAATGAAAGCCTGGTGAGCGCAACTCCCCAGTCTTACTTGCTTTCACCACTCCTGAACAAGGCAAGAATCCACTATTTCATTCCTTATCATATTACTGTAAAGGCCTATAGGGAAGTTCATACTATCATAGTTTAGAAAATATTCACAATGTCAGTGAATAGCTATATGATTTGCTACAGTTTCACTTCATCTATACATTTAACATCTCCTCTTAGCTTTCCTCACCACTTTATTTCCCACAAACGCTACAGCAAAAATTTAAGGTTCTAAAATACTTGGAACGTGCCTCTGGATTTTGTATATTTCCATGCATAATTATAACAGGCTACTAGGACTACAGAAAGCATTTGCTTACCTCTCTTATGATATTATAACATGCCAGAGATAAACAATGTTGTGATAATGATTCTTTTGTCCAACAAACACATCCTACCAGGTAATATCATCAAACTGTACATCTGTTACCATGAAATGATTTTCCTGAAGTTGCAAACTATTTATCAATCTCATATTGTACAGGATTACTAACAGCACTATCTCAGTTATTTTCAGACATGAAATTACACCTTTTCTTTCTGGGATAAAAAAATACTCATATTCTACTGTGGATAGTTCACAGGGAATGTCAATTTTCTATACTTACTGAGTAATAGGAACAAACGAGTGATTAAGGACTACAGCCAAGTCAATCTTTACAGGGTCACTTGGGAAAACAATCCAAATTAAATTTCCGAATCACCTTGCAAACGTCATATCAAAAGGCTGAGTAGACAAATGTATTCAGATTTAGTCTACATAATTAGATGTAATTTAACTCACTTCTAAAACACATTAAAGCCTTGCACACAGTTTAATTCTGAATGAGACCGTTTTCAAAGAATAGGTTTTTCAATTAACTTTTAACCTGTATGTTTAATAAATCTGAACTTGTTTTTCTGCTGTCATTTTATAGATACATAAAAAAATGGTAATTTAACATGCAATCCAGTGTTGGTAACTGAAGAATATTAGAAAAGGGGAAAACTGATACTAGTAAATCTAAATGGATATTCTACATTGAAAACCTTTCAGAACAGAAATAGCATTTTTGCCTGAATATTATTTGATTATTTTTCTGTTTCCTTTTCCTTTCCTCTACCACAAACCATTTTGCAAGTGAGAAATGGGAAAAACAACACAACTAAAAATAGAAGAGATCCCAGGAACAACTCCCATTTTCTCACCAAATCTTTTGTTTGTTCATAACTCTGGAAAAAATAGTGATAAACTTTATGTATCATTATTTTGGTTTGGTTTATTGTTATGATAAAGTAGAGTTGAAATGCTGGAGAACATTTTGCATGCCTCTTGGCAATGGTTTAGAGGAATTAGAAAAACAGTAAGTTTTACGAAAATGCAACTGAAAATATGGAAAATGAACATACAAAATTCATGTAGTTCTGATACCACTTATTGATGATTTATACAGATATATGTCTATTTAATCAGCTTTCTGAAACTGGTACAGGGATGAGATTATGCTTGTGTATGGTTAGTATTAAAATTCCCTTACAGACATATTTGAGAACTCAAGCTTGTCACAAGTTATCTTCTTTACCACCAATTTCTGAATACTTACTATGCAGCTAGATACACAGAGTGTAAAGGAAGTTAAATCTCCACGATACATGGCAGGATTTACAGCCAAATTACAAGAGTTATGGCCCAATGAGTGATGAAAATGTCATAGTAAACAACAGATATATATATATTATTTTAGAACAAACATATAGCATTTTCAGCTATTTTCCTCAGCTTAAAAAACTTAAATTGAGTTATATTTTAAAATACCTGTGATTGCAAATTAGACTGCCTTAGTCTAATGAGTCTGATTTTGCAGACTTTGCAAGAAGAGAAATAATATAACTGAGAACTTGTATTCATTGGTTGCTTTTAAAAGCAACCAAATCTGGTTTATTTTACATAGGAATGTTAGGCTTTAAGTTCTGGCATCTCAGGACTCATTAACTCAGTGTAATTTCCCCTTTTTAATGGTATCAGCCTCGTAGTTCTAGCTCTCACTGCTTGTTTCTTGCTGTAACAGAGTGTCTCAAAGCAATTCAATGTTGTTCAAAAGTGCCCTTCTGGGCTTCATGTTAGCATAACTGTGAGATGAAACTCCATAGCAGGCAGAGGGAAGGTGGGAAAGGTAGATTTTTGTGGCAGTTTGTTTAAAGAAAGAAAAAGTCAGCTGCCTGGGACTGCTTAAAGGTTTGCAATCATAGAATCATAGAATGGTTAGAGTTGTAAGGGACCTTGACGATCATGTAGTTCCAATCCCCCTGCCATGGGCAGGGACACCTCCCACTAGACCTGGTTGCTCAAAGCCCCATCCAGTCTGGCCTTGAACACTTCCAGGGATGGGCCTTCCACAACTTCTCTCAGCAATCTGTTCCAGTGTCTCACCACCCTCACATTGAAGTATTTCTTTCTATTATCTAATCTAAATCTCCCCTCTTTTCAGCTAAAAACAGTTACCCCTCGTCCTATCACTACACTCCCTGATAAAGAGTCCCTCTTCAGCTCTCCTGTAGCCTCCCTTCAGGTACTGGAAAGCTGCTATAAGGTCTCCCTAGAGACTTTTCCAGGCTGAACAACTCCAGGTCTCTCAGCCTGTCTTCATAGGAGAGGTGCTCTACGCCGCTGATCATCTTTGTGGCCCTCCACTGGATCTGTTCCAACAGATCAATGTCCTTCCTGTGTTGAGGACTCCAAAGTTGGACACAGTACTCCAGGTGGGGTAAATGTTACAGGCATGTTGTGGGAGGCTGGCTGAAGAGGCAAATGCAGGTGAAACCATCAGACACATAATAATTGAAATTTATCACATGACTCCATAATTCATCATAGGGATACCAATAGCCATATTCTAACAAGCAAGTAGAGAGTTCACTCCAGCATAGCTTTACCACAAGAATCAACATATTTGGAAATATATATGGAAAAAGGGACTGTCCACTTGAGAAGAATATAGGTACTTTGTCAAATTATGCAGAGGTGCAAAGAGGGAAGCTAAGGCCAACTCAGAATTAAATCTCGCAAGGGATGTCAAGGACAACAATAAGTGCTTCATCAAATACATTAGTAGCAAAAGGAAGACTAAGGAAAATGTGAGTCTGTTGCTGAGTGAGGTGCTGCCCTGGTGACAGAGGATACAGAGAAGGCAGAGTTACCGAATGCCTTCTTTGCTTCAATCTTTACTGCTAAGGCTGGCCCCCAAGAATCCCACACACTGGAGATAAGAGAAAATCACAAAAGGCAAGAAGGAAGACCCAGGAAACTACTACTACCCAGTCAGCCTCACCTCTATCCCTGGCAAGGTGAGGGAACAACTCATTCTGGATGTCATTCCTAAGCGTCTGGAGGAAAAGAAGGTTATCAGGAGTGGTCAGCATGGATTCACCAAGGGGAAATCATGCTCCACCAACCTGATAGCCTTCTAGGATGGCATGACTGGCTGGGTAGACAAGGGTAGAGCAGTGGATGTTGTCTATCTCAACTTTAGCAAGGCTTTTGTCACTGTCTCCCATAGCATTCTCATAAGTAAACTTAGGAAATGTGGGTTAGATGAGTGGACAGTGAGGTGGATAAAAAACTGGCCGAATGGCAGAGCTCAGAGGGTTCTGACCAGTGGCACAGAGTCCAGTTGGAGGCCTGTAACTAGCGGTGTTCCCCAGGGGTCACTACTGGGTCCAGTCTTGTTCAAGATATTCAACAATGACCTGGATGAGGGGACAAACAATGACCAAGTTTGCTGATGATACAAAACGAGGAGTGGCTGACACACCAATAGGCTGTGCTGCCATTCAACGAGACCTGGACAAGCCAGAGAATTGGGCAGAGATAACTTAATGAAGTTCAAGAAGGGCAAGTGTAGGGTCCTGCAGCTATGGAGGAATAACCCCCCATACTGGTACAGCTTAGGGGTTGACCTGCTGAAAAGCAGCTCTAAAGAGAGGGACCTGCAAGGGCTTGGTGAACAAGTTCATTTAAAGAAGGAAAAAGTCAGCTGACTGAGACTGCTTAAAGTTTTGCAATCATAGAGGGTAGATTGCTTCACCAACCTGATAGCCTTCTAGGATGGCATGACTGGCTGGGTAGACAAAGGTAGAGCAGTGGATGTTGTCTACCATCCAGCAATGTGCCCTTGTGGCCATGAGGGCCGATTGCTCTCCTGGGGTTCATTAAAGAGAGTGAGGCCATGAAGTCAAGAGGGGTTATCCTTCCCCTCTACTCTGCCCTGGTAAGGCTACATCTGGAGTAGTGTGTCCATTTCTGGTCTTCCCAGTCCACAAAAGACACAGAACTACTGGAGAGAGTCCAGCAGTGGGCTATGAAGATGATCAAGGGAATAAACTGCCTGTCTTCTGAGGAAAAGCTGAGGCACCTGGGTCTGCTTAGCATGGAGAAGAGGCGACTGAGAGGGGACCATCAATGCTTATAAATATATAAAGGGCAGGTGTCAAGAAGATAGAGCCAGACTCTATTCAGTGACACCCAGCAACAGGACAAGGGGCACTGGGCACAAACTGGAACACAGGAAGTGCCATCTGAACATGAGGAAAAACTTTGCTTTGAGGGTGGCAAAGCACTGGAACAGGCTGCCTAAAGAGGTTGTGAAGTCTCCTTCTCTGGAAAGTCCAACCTGCTCTAGGTTAACCTAGGTGGTTTGGACAAGATAATCTCCAAAGGTCTCCTCCCCTTACCTTCCCTTAGAGAACACTGCTTCTATAACCCTGTATGACAGGGCAGTTAGCAAGCCAGGATATTAAGGCAGAACTGTCTGCAGCTTTTTCCATAGAATTAGCACTTCAAAAGCAGTTAAAGGTTTCCAGTTCCTAAGCAAGATTTTAGTAGAACCCAAACTGGAACAAGGTAGCTTTTCAAACAGATGAAATGCAAATCTTTCAAAAGAGACAGGTTCAAATACAACATTTTGTAAGCAGTCTCCTCCCTACCCTTGGTGCCTGTACATCCAAATCCTGCTCCCAGGCCCAGCAGTCTTCAGTTCTTGGATTGCTACAAACTCAGCATTCATTTTTAAAGCTTAAGGAAGCTTTCCTTGTCCCCTAGTATATAGCTGTATGGTTGCTCCCTGCTTCTTGTAAGAATTTCACAGGTCCTCTGTAAACTCCCCAGCTGCGTGCACTCAGCTGCAGGAGCATTGCCAGATGAGCATGACCACTAACCACCAGAAACTAATTTCAGGGAAGACCCACCATCCCCTTCCTTTGAAAAACTTTACCTGCATAGAATAAATCCCTCATCATGCCTATTTTCACCTTTTTATAAAATGTGGCACACAATTAGCTGTGATCAGATAAGTGACACAATGTAACTTCCTTCAGATCATGGATGAAAGACAATGCTCAACTGTTAATTGTTAGCTTCAGAATTAAGTGACTGCTGAATTTAGCTAGCTTACTTTCACAGGACAGCAGGATGTTCTGTACTACTCAGCCTTCCTTGGTTGTGCTTCCTGGCAGTACCACAACAGTGGAAGATCCTCAGAAGTTGTCATATGTAGAGCTCTACAAGGCTTTTCTTCAACACATGCCTAATCAAGCAGAATTCACTGATCTCTCTTCTTTTCACTTAAAATAAGGCTTTTAAAATTCACACGCAACTACTTGCTGGATGGACATAAGAGCATATTTCTTTTGCAGGCAGCAATGCTCTAATCAGGAAAGAACAGCAGGGGCAGAGTATGTTTTTTTGAGACAGGTCATCCTTTCCTGTGAAATGGCTTTTACTGGTATTAAGACAGTTTACAGTTTTGGTTTGCTGGTTTTTTTAAACTCCTCTAACACAGGTTTGGCATAGACTTATGGAAGGCTGGCATGAACTTTAATTTTTATTAACTCTTGATACTTAACTTTTCGCCAAACAAATTATTAAAAACCTGGAATCTGAGTTATCTACCAAATTATGACCCTCAGAATACACAGTTTTATTCTGATTTAAAAAAAAGCATCAAGTTTTTTAGAAATGAGGATGAACAAATTTTTTAAAGCGAGAAACCTAACAAATGAGAGAGGAAGCAAAGCACTGAATATCTATTTTTACCAGGAATTTTTCAGAAACAAAATAATTCCTGCATTTCTTCCTGCTGTCTTCTGCATAGAAAGAAGCCACTGTTTTACAGGCCAGACCACTTTGCCTTTGGGGAAGGGAAGTCAGGAACAGGGAAACTCCCTGTTGAAGGGACAGCAGCAGCATTCCCATGCCTGCAGCCCATTCCTGTGGCTCCCACAGCTGGAAATTAAACAGAAAAAGTGGGTAATGCAAATTTGTGGTCAGGTTTCAAAGCTAGTAGACTGTACTAGCTTGACATGTTTGAAATCAAATTGTGCACTCTCCCATTCCACTTTTATTGTCTGATCAATGTAGGTGTTTGAAATTTTATTAATATCTGCTGTGACAGCGCACTAGTGCTCTCTCAACCACCACAACTTTTAAAACATTGTGTTCCTATTTCTCGATGCAGTATTAATTAAATTTCACAATATGACTAATGGTGTAAGGGCAACTAATATTAAATAAATTAGCAGCTTCATTTTTAGGGTAATTTCATGGGTCTTTCTAAATTATTTTTTCTAAAAAACAGCAAGTCCAGTGAGTTACAGAAACATATCATAAACATATGCTATCAAAAATTAGGTTTCTAAACAAATAATGGGATGACAAGCTACCATCTCTTTCCCATTCCTTTTGATAATAAAGAAACAGCTCCAGAGTTTTCTTGGGAATTTAAGACATATTCAAAGTAGATCATAACATGTAAACTCCTTACAGGCTACAATAAGCCATCAGAGAACTGACACCTTGGAGACAAAGTAGTTCTGAAAAATCAGCCCCGACAGAGATGAACAAAGTGACAGACCCACAGGCAACTCTGAAGTCAGCGGCTCTACTGCTTGTCTGCCAAGAAGCATAACGTGCCCAGGTATTTCCAGCTGCCTGTTCATTATTCTCATTCCTGTCAAAATTCATCTTTCTTGCAACACTGTCATTCACAAAACATTCACTTTAGGCTCCAAAGGCAAACAGGCCACATTCAGAGCTCTAACAATCTGACATGAGTCCACTGAAGTCAATACTTACGCTTGCTTGTATTCATAAAGAAATTTGTTTCAATATCTTAAAATGAGATAAATTCTGATCCTATTCAGTTAGGTGTAATTTATCATGGGTTTGCAGGAATTTGAGGGATTATGTCAAAAGTTAAAATTGCAAGAGTGCAGTTTATCTTAAATACTAAGATTGTTCTACTGGTTTTTAGCATCAATATTTCATTAGTCTCTTTCCCTGGGCATTAGCAGCACATGCATCACTGAATGGTGGAGACTGAATGTCCATTTTCATTTAGTGGTTCTTCTCTCCCAAAACAGAGCACTGTGGATAAAGCTTTTTCACTCCCCTCTTCCTATAGGTCTTTCCAGGTATTTCAATACCATTATGATTTTGGATCTAACAGAAGATTATTTACAGTGAAGTAATTGTCCTTTCTTTTTTCATTTTTTCATATATTTCAGCCCTTCTCCAACTCAAAATAATAGTAACATTCTTCCAGTTTATCTTTGTTTAGCCATCATGCAGATGCCCAAGAGATATTTATTGATTCTACCTTTCATATATAAAAAACTACCACTTACATACAAAGATTTTAGAAATGTCTAGCTACCTTGTAGCAGTGGGAACTAGTCCTGCAGAGAAAAAAATACATATATATATATATAGACATATACCCCAGTGGGGTACACAGATATACTTACATACTTAAAAATTAAGCACGTGCAAAAATACTGGAAGGATCAGAGTCATAGCTGTGTTGCAGATGAAGGAATAGATAAAGAACAGAAACAGTATGGTTAAGATAGCTGGGAAACTACTACTTTACCTAGGGGAAGGTAGAAGATTGCTATATATCATTGGAATGAATTTTGAACTTTTTATATACCTAAAAATAAAAACAGATGCATAAAATCCTATTGGCATAACAAAGCCCAATTTTGAAAAGGCTATTGCCTGCAAATATGATGATCCATAAGGTCTACCTTTAGGAGGACTGAAGGATTTTGAACAATCTAGGGGTGGTAGCAAGGCAACTAAATAATCAATACTTGGAGTCAACTATATTTTTCCCTCCATTTCTCAGTCTTGCTCTCATATCCAAGTATAATTTGGCAGAGAATTAGAAGACGAACCATGTAATAAATTTTGCAAAATTAATGCAGTCATCATCGGGATACAATAAATTAATCCTTACCATAAAATAGAGTAAACATTACCTCCTACATTTCAAAATCTACAAACATACTCTGTAGATGCTATAAGTGTATCTGAATCTTAACTTCTCCAGACACTGTGAATCTACACCAATACTGCACGTGGCACAGAAAAATGATCTCTCTTTTGATGTTGGACAGCAGTACAAACAACAGTCATATTTTGACCTTCATTATTTTGTGTACTAGATTTCAGAAATTCAGCAACTTCTTTTATAGGCATTTGACAGTACTACATTTTGGAATGTACAAATTATATTCTGATCAATGTATTGCTTGAGCAATCTAATCCCAAGGCATTATGTATAAATTCATATTTTTTTTCATTATACCCACAGAACTTCCAGTATATAAATAAGTAAAATATTTACATTCTCATAATCTATGCAAAAATTACCAGAACAAATTTAATACTGAAGTAATTGAATTCTGGACTCACTAGCACCTAGAGAAGATTGTTATCTAGCATAAAATTTACTCATTGCTACGATAACTTAATCATCAGTAGCCTAGTACTTTAAACTTGAATGTACGGATGACATAACTCAGAAAATAACATAGTGGAAGAAGCAATGTAATGGAACTTGCACCTCCTTAACTAAGTATTCTAATGTGAACTTTCATATTCCAACATTTTTATTGTTTATTTTATAATATCACCTGTAATTAATATTAATAAATTAAGCAAGGTTTTAATTTAGACTTTTACATTTTGTTTCTAAGGTTCCATTATGTCTTTTTCCAGTTTAATGTTTTCATCTTCCTCAACTATCATTACACCAGCAGACCTCATTACTTTTAGCTTCAGTCCAGACTGGCTACAAATTAATCTAATTATTTTATAGTTTGGGCAATGTGCCTGGCAGACAGCAGGGCTTGGACACCCACTGCTGCTTTGAAGATACATGTTGAAAGAAAAACTTGACATTTTTCTGATAAAGTTAATAATTTTCTTAGTATCGATGGAAAAATAAATTTCTGGAAAAAAGGATTAAAATGTGGGCAGTTGAGATTATTACAGACTGCAGTATAGTTATTGAAGCATTGCGAGTACCCATTTGAAAGGCTTTTTAAAGTGTGAAGAGGAGATGAATGCTACTAAGAGTGAATGAGGTCGTAATCAACGTATTGATCATTCAGTATAACACACATTATAGAGAAGAAAGGTCAATCACAATTTCAAGATATCATCAAATAGGACGAAGTGTATACAAAGATTCTGCTGGTCCTGCATTTACTTATTCTTTTTCGATTCTCACAGAGCTGCTATATTCCCCTCTGGTTTCCCTAACATAGTACACAAATACCAACATTTTGTTACATTAAAAAATTATTAAAATAATATTTTCAAGAGACTTGCCTTTTCAATATCCACAAATAACATGTAAATACATTGCCTCTGAGACAGAAATTACATGGTCTGCAGAAATCCATGCCCATGGACAGGAAGCTCAGGGCAATTTGGCAGTTTTAGGACAATTCTTGTCTCATTACTCCCTGTCACATGAACTACTCAGTGCCTTCTGGGAACTGCTGTTAACACACAGAGCCCACTGGCCTCCTGGGACTGGTCCCCAAGACTTTGACAGGGCTTATGTTCTGAAGGCTGCCTCACATTTCAAAAGTCCTAAACAGTTTTCAAATCTTAAACAATTAAAAGGCGCCAAATGAAATTAAAATTTTGTCATGTCTTAATTTTGAAACTACTATACATAACCACTTTCCTCAAAGTGTTTTGGTTTTGGTTTTTTTTCTGTGATAAATACAAATTATGTCTAACAAAGAACTACTACATCGCATGATAATGCATGTGATTCACTTTTCATCAGCTACTACTATTAACATAACCATTCTTTTAAGAACTAAGGTGGATAATGAGAAATATTTGAACCAAGTCTGCCAGCACTCTCATATTCCCAGGCAGTTGCCATTTGACAACCCCTGTGAGTCCTTTGACACAATGTGTTATTTTGGAGGAATATAAGTTAAATATGATAGGAATTAAATATGTATTGAATGATAAGCTACTAAAATATTTTTTCTTTTGTTTTTACTTATTTATCCATAGATTGTGCTTTGGTCCTCCTCAAATTTGGGCAAGTGAGAGGCAGGCATAAGACAGGGAGCTACCTCATGTAGGTCTCCCTGAAATGTTATCTTTGTTGCCTCAGTGCTCTTTCACATACAACAAGATCAATTTTTATTCTGCTCCAAAGTGACTCAGTTGTGAGATGTCTATGCATAGCAAGATGAAGTACAGGACTAGGCATAAATTAATTTGCTGCTAGTTATTCACCTTCTTAGTTCTCACCCTGTCTTAACTTTCCCCAGTTAAAAGGAACTGTGAGGGTGGCAGCATTAGTGTTGCCAGAAACTAATAAACATGCTACAAGTGTGTGACACATGCAGACCATTAGTCTGTGCCTGCAGTGCCTCCTTGTGTATTAGATAGGCCACCAGTGCTCCCCCAATACAAAACAATGCCACAAAACAATGCAGAACAGGAACTATTAGAGGCCTTTTATACTTAAACACCTGTGTTCTTAATTTGTCATAAGTCATAATTGAAAATGGATTGTGGTATGTAGGTATTGGCCCACTGCTTCAAGAACAAAACTGATTAAAGCAGAACTGACCAGGGAGACTCTGATAATGAGATGAACGCTTGGCAGTAAGAGTAACTGAGCCTGTCCATACTGTCCCCTATTAGTTCCCCCAGCCCACGTGTCTGTTTCAACTGGTCTGCAAGCAAAAGGAAGTCTCAGATAAATCATAAAAACAAACAAATGAAGGAACCAATTAGGTACCAGCAGTTAAAGGCAAATATTTGAAAGTGTTGTCTTGCAAAACAGTAAACTTGTAAGTAAATATAAGTTTTAGTTAGCCATTGAATAAATTCAGAAACAGCAATCAAAATGTAGATTTTTGACAGTTCTGGTGTGTAACAGCAATATCTAAAAATTAGACAGAAAGAGAGAAAACTAATCCCTACATCAAATAAGTATTTCTCATTTTCAGTTGTCTTAAAGAAAATTCTGGTATCATTAATATGTCATGTTTTAGGAGACATATTACACATTATACTAATTGCTTTTTTTTTTTTTTTCTCCTTGAATTAAGTATAATTCTGACAGGTTACAATCCCAAGAAGAAATCCATGCAAATGAAAAAGGAATGGTGTGTTGCTCTATCAATTATACTGTGCTCTGCTGTACAGTATCCATAAGTGAACCTTGAAAAAGTAAGCAGTTTTGATGAAATAAACCCCAAAATCTTCAGCCGAATTACCAAATTGAGTTGGCAATGCTGAATGATACTTGATACTTCCTGCTGCTTGCTGAACAGGATGGAAATGTTGTGCTGTTTATATGCTGTAAAATGCTATTTCAGCAATATTCTTCTTTCTACCAAGGGAGATGCAGGAATATCAGACTATTTTACAAGACTATCGTGATTAAGATCCAACAAAGTCAGTAAGACCAGGAAAGATAGCAATTCCTGCTTCTCTTCAATGAACATCATAGGTTGACAGAGTTTTAATGTGCTCTTTTAACCTGAGGCCAAACGTATAGCACGTTCCCAGAACAATTCCAGTCAGAAAATCTTCCATTTACAAATGTAAATTTTCATTTCCAAATGATAACTCCTAACTCCACCCCAACCCCTAATATTATATGCATACATATGATTATAAAAAGGTTGTAAATTCATTATGATTCCATACAGTGCCCTGTTCCTGCAAGCTTTGCAGAATCTGGCTATAAGTGTGAGTCTTGAAAATATCTTTTTCCTACCCCAATCTTCAAGCCAAACTTATCTACAACTTTCATGTTATAAATATAGTATTCAGTCATGAAAACAAGACACTTGCCACTGATAGAAATTAGATGCTTAGTATTCCCCGGCAATAACACAGTCTCCTGAAGTCATCTTCTATGGAGCTTTAATGAATGACAACTGCATATAGGCTTGGCGGATGAAATAGATAGTAAACTGAAAATAAGATACTGGATCTTGATGATACCAGTCCACTCTGTATCCCTAGATGAAATCAGCAGAGTATTCTATGAATTATGTTGCTGAGTCTTCACCTAAACCTCTCCTCCTGTTGAGCAAGCTTCCTAACTCTTCAGATATGTAAAAGGTGAACTAAGGTTTTGAAACTCCCCTAATCTTAATGTGAAAGACTGAAAGAGAACAGATGGCATCCTCTTGTAGTATCAATGTTCTTTTTCCTGCCCCTAAGACCCTTCCAGAGACTAGCAATAAATTGGATTCTAGATAGTAAATCTAATTTCAACCCTATCCAGAAGATCAGACACCTCATTTTATTTACAAGATTCAGTCTGAAGATTCCCAAATATTAATCCTGAATTCCTATACCTCCAATAACTCTTGCATTATTAGTAACCACAGGATCAATTACTAGAGAAAAGCCAATGGATTCTATTCATATGAGCTGAATCTTTTTAATTCTTATTTCTGGGAACACCGTAGATTCTACCATAAGATACGTTCTTTATACTTAGCCATCCATTTCCAAAACTCAACCCTTAACCTGTTTTAAATGCTAACAGCATTCTCTGAGGGCAAGTATTCCTACAGAGACTGACAGAGGAAAAGACAATATAAGGCTTCTTAGCAGTAGCTGCACAATTCTCACCTCTGTAGCCTCTGCAGAGTCCAACACTAATTTTTTATTTATACATGGGGACCTACTGATGTAATATAAGACAATATCAATCTCTGGTTTTCATTTGCACTGTGTCTATACTTACCTGCAGGAGATCATGTAGAATAGAACATTGCTCAGGGATGCAGACTATATTAAAAAACTTAACCTCAAGTGTAACACAAGCCTTGTTCAGATCTAAAAAATGAATTCCAACTGTAAAACAAAATATAGACCCCTAGCTTATTTCTCCATCTGGTGTAGAAATATTACTTTCTCTAGAGGAAGAAAGCAATGAAAAGCTTTGGCTGCTAACTACATTAGCACAAAGCTTGCTGCCAAGATTTTTGCATTTATGAGAAATGAATTTACCTGTTGATGCTTTATTTTCCTAAGCCTTAAGCCCTCTGCCTAACACTAGCCTTATTCTCTGTCTAACACTGGACTTATTCTCAGCCTACGGGAGATTAAGGCATTGGTTTCTGTCAGTCAGTATAAGGCACTGGCTTCTGTCAGTGCCTACCTTTTCCTTATCTCCTTGTTTCCTATATGTTCAAAATGCAAGTGGGAACAGTGACAATTTAGAATGCAAGTATCATCTCTAATAGAAGCTTTATTCTTAGGAAGGGCACCAATTTCTAAAGGAAATCATAATACAGTACATCAGATTCTAGTAATACGTCTTTGTCAGTCCTGCATAGTTGAGCAGTACTCAGGGTTTAGGACAATTACTCAAACATTAACTATAACTTGAATTAACAAGCACATAAGGGAGTAACCCCCCTAGTCCAAGACAATATTAGTCAATGATTTCTAGCAACACACTTAACTTTACGGGAACTTGTAGAGAGGTATTATTCCTTGAGCTCTTTGCTAAAGCCTTCAGCCTAAACCCAACTGTCATATTTACCTCCTAACCAAATTCCTACTAGTTCCTATAGGACTGATACAGCTCAAGGCACAGGGTTCTATCAACACAATTGCTGTCTCCAAGGGTCAGCAGGGTCCAGGAACAACCTGGTTTCTTAAGACTTCAAAATCTTCAGCCCTAACTTTGTGCAAAATCTTTTCCCTTCTCTTTTTGTTAGCAGTGACATGAATGCCTACAGAGAGAAACTTCATCAAGTATTGGTTTCTATCAATCAACAGCAATCTCTGCAGTATTCAAAATCCAAACTCAAAAACAAAAGAAAATTTCCCAGACTGTGACCAAACTCCATTTATAACCCCTCACATAAAAAATATGGGAAGACAAGGGCTAATCACTATAGTATAAAACTGTAAGGGGTAATAGGTTTTCTGACTCAGGACCACTCAAACTTCTGGGGGGACTGTCAGATCCACCTTACAGTTCTTGATAATTTCATTTCCAAATTCTCTCCAATTTTAATGTACTACAATAAACTAATGTCTTTAGACTTCACGTTCCAAACCCCAGACTTGACTATCCTAATCCTAATTTTACAAAACCTGGCACCTGAGTCCTAAAACTGAGGAAAAGCACCATGCACCTTTATATTCTCTCCCTGTCATGGTTTAACTCCAGCCAGAAATCAGGACCACACTGCTGCTTGCTCACTTTTCCCTGCCCCCAATGGGAAGGGGAGAAGAATCGGGAAAAAAATAAAGAAAACTTGTGGGTTGAGATAAAGACAGTTTAAGCAAAACAAAAGCTGTGAATGCAAGCAAAGCAAAACAAGGAATTAATTCATTACTTCCCATCAGCAGGCAGGGGTTCAGCCATCTCCAGGAAAATAGGAATACATTACATGTAACAGTTACTTGGGAAGTCAAAACAACATAACTCCAAACATCCCCTCATTCCTTCTTCCTCAACCTTTATATGCTAAGCATGACCTCATATGGTATGGAATACCCCTTTGGTCAGTTGGGGTAAGCTTTCCCAGTTGTGTCTTCTCCCAACTTTTTGTGCACTCCCAGCCTACTTGCTGGCAAGGCAGTAAGAGGAGCAGAAAAGGCCTTGAGTGTTTAGCAACAACCAAAAACATCTGTGTGCCATCAACACCACTCCCATCCCAAATCCAAAGCACAGTGATGCCAGAAGCTGAAAGGGAGGAGAACATAGGAGCAGACAACAGGAAAGGAAGGAATGGCAGCTACCAAATTGGGATCACTACAAGCTTGAATCTGACCTTGATATCTAGAAAGATTTTACAATCCTACATTGTAAACTGCATGTTACTGCAAAAGGAGGAAGCCATCCTCACTGAAGAAAATTGTGACAAGGTTACAGTTAGGAATTTTGTATTGAGTGATGTTCTGCTTATCTTCTTTGTACCTCTCTCTAATTCACTTTCACAACACCAAGAAGTTTAATTTTCCTGATTTTCTAGTTGAGGACTTGAGGGCTTGAGCTTTTGTTTTACTATCAAACTCCCTTAAATACAACAACACTCCTTCTTTCCATCAACCAAGTTCTGGCAGAAGGATTATACCTATTTATTTATGAGGGATCACCCCTAAAGTAAAAGACACCACAGGTTATTGTCTTGCTTTTATCCAAACTTGTTCTTATCTTCAAGATCCTTAAGATCAGGATGCAATTTTGATGCATCCTGATTTTTAACTCTCAACGTTACATTTTTAACTCTCAACGTTAATCACATTGATAAAAGCGGATAAAGCCCTGCAGCAAAAGATGGGTATAAACTGCTACCAACTACAGCCCCTTCACAAACGAGCAGACCATCTCTTTCAAAGAGCAGTCATGTAATTTAATCCTTTAAATCCGTAACTCTAACCTTAACACTAACTTTATTCCTTACACAGGCCTAGAAGTTTTAATCTCTCACGTTGGTGTTTCTGGTAGCAACTCAAATTAGTGTGTATTCAGTTTAAAAATTTATGACAGGAACTGTACAAGCTCAACCTTCAATATATTTCCAGTAACAAATAAGCATCCAGTTTGTAGCTACATCACAGCCCTGCTTTTGGAGCTGTGCAGGGTTGCACTGTGCAGCTGCATCTCGCCACTCCAGCTTTGCCTGTGTCCAATGAAGAGGCTTCTTTACATTCTCAATAGAAAAAAACCCGGTAATGCTAATGGTTCTGTAGTCTTTTGGTACCTGAGCTATTGATTACTGAACTGTGCTGTTTTGTATCAAATTTATTTTACTATTGCTTTGTCCGCCCTAATTCTTGGGCATCTGAAAGAAAGAATCAGTGGACACTGAGCCATTCCATAGCCCAACGACTTTGGCGAGGCACAGAGAAAGCCTTGGTTTTATCTTTCAAAACTGAAGATAATGGAAATGTGAGAGCTCAGCAAAGCTGTAAGCTATTACTTGTAATTGCAAATGGTATATTACACTTGAAGACAGAACCATGGAAAGAAATATTGTCATTTATTTGGTCTATATGCATGCATTCATATATTTCTCTCTATTTAAAACTACAAAAATATGCCCATCAACATTTCACCTAGCAGAGATCTTTCTACTAATCTCCATTTGTAACACACCTTTTTTTACAAGATTTCAGTTCCCTGAGGCAGTATAACTCACTTTTCTTCCCAGTATACTCATACAACAGAAAACTATTAGAAAACATAGATCTGCACCAGAAATGAGACAAGGATGAAATACCCACCTACATAAATCAAAAGAATTGAAGTCATAGAGAAGGCAGTGGGTGCTGACTTTTAAGATAGTCATCTATCTGCAGTATTTACTTCTGTGCTGTGAACAGAATTAGAGAAAGACATTCATGTTTTAGAAGGCATCAACATCTGCGTGAAGCTAGAAACAAGAGTAGTTTAAGCCAACTCAATGTCCCTGGGACATATGGAAACCAACAATAAAAGCATACTCTTCCTTGCACTGCATTAGTTATTGCCAGTGAAATGACCTCTTTACATACAAAGAGAAGTCTCTTGCTTTTGGTGACATCAAGGAATATGCTAGGAAAAACACAGCATGATTGCAAGACAGCCAAAAACCATCATATTTACAGTTACATTTCATAATGATGCCTATAGTCTGAAGAATGTGAAAGCGCTACTGTTGTGAATTTCTTGTAAGCTACGGTGGTCCAAGGAAACATATTCTCTTCTCCGTAGTTCCTAACCCCTCCCCCTCTCTGCCCCAAAATACAACAATGACCCATCTGTGCACATACAAGAGAGCAATTCCTAATATTTAAACATGGACTAATCTGCCAACGTCGATGTATCAGGGACAGAACATAATGGATGTCACAGTGTTTAGTCTTTTCACTATAACTGTCTTGAAGAGTAATGAGGAACAAGAAAGCCAGCAGAAAGAACAAGCCACTGTGGATCACACTTGATTTAAAAAATAACATTACTCACTTCATTATTCGCTTTTCTGTTTTTCTCTGAAAACATTTTCATGTTTTAACTCTCTTTCAGATTCAAGAAAGAAAATATTTCTCCTGACATGGTATCTAAGGGCTGGAATTTTCTACCAAAAATCTTTTGTGGTATTCATAAAGCTTATCTATATTATAAATCGTTATCTATTCTTTGACATATTTTCATTGCACCTAGGCTGCAATTACTACACTATGGAACACCATCATGGCAATTAAGATTATAAACAATAGCTAAGATAATCAGTTAAATGAAAATCAATAGTTAGTCCTTAAGTAATGAATTTGATAGGCTGCAAGATGTGCATCTTCACCTAAACAGCATGTAACTTTTCTCCCGTAATGGCAGAATCTGATGCTAATTTATTACATGTCCATGTGGCTTAATATGAGGAGGGCATGTGAAAATAACTGAGATAGCTCTAAAAAAACTTTGGTTCCAGTACTAGAATTAATATAGAATTATACAGAATTGTGTATTAATATAAGAACGCTACCTCACCTGGATTAATATATTTTCCTTCTAATACCTTGCAGGGATCTAAAATTCTGCTAAATACTTGGCTTTTTGTCCTGTTTGCTCTGCTTTGTATTGATGCAGGACCACAAAAATCAGGGGGTACCTTTCCACTGACACTTTGGGGGCTGAACCACACCTCCTAAACTTTAAATAACTACAAGGGCGCTGTGTTAAATTACTATTCTCTGCACTCTGAGAATACCTGTTCTCTTTTATCACCTATCCCAAATGCTTCCATTTCTTCTCTTGGGCAGAGACAGAAATTTTTCTTTTTACTAGGATAATGTTTATCTGCCTTCATTTAGACTAACAGAAAGGCTCAAAAAAACCCCAAACCCAAATGTCAGAAAGGCAGTGTGTGGTAAGAGACTGGAAGTAGCAAGAACGCCGGTGACAGAAAACGTGTAAAGTATAAGCATCAAGAAGAAACTTGAAACTTCAGAGCATATGAGATTGTCCAATGACAAAGTACTAAGTAAAAAGAATAAATTGCTGTTGGGAGTATATACTGGTGTAACGAAGGAGGATGAAACATAAAGGAATTAATTTGATACGTTCTAGGAAGCATCTAGTAAGTGCTGAGAATGACACAGGCTGCTAGGGCGACAATAATAGTACTAATAATTGGTGCTTGACTTTTGGGGACCTGTAGGTAGTTAGGGTTTAAGACAGACAACTCTAAGACCAGTTCCGGAGGAGTAAGCTTTGATAGAGAAAATCAGGATAGATGTAGTGTTATGGTGCTCCACAGCTGTACTGGGGCTAATTCTTCCAAGTGCCAGAATGACTTTGTGCATCTCTTCAGAGAATGGCACCCAACGCACACCATTTAAGGGAGCTTAGGTATAACTGTGTATGCATCTCAGTCCGCTCATTTGCAAATTTAATGACAATGATTCCAACCATTTCAGAAAATCAAGGACAGAAACAGCTAGATACGTTAATACAGTGCCATAAAGCATAAGATATTGTAGCAAAGGATAACATACTTTTACAGATTTGACATACAAAAGCAGAATGTATTTTGTGGATAAAACATACGTTTATTAATTGCTGCTGAGGTGTCAAAGATCTTAATGAAGGCCATTTTTAAACATTTGATACAGACTTCTACTATATTGTGACCATAGTTTTCTCTCACTTCCCAGAGGAGACAAGGCAGGACCCGACCCCTCCAGAGGATCTCGACCGGACGTGCTGCAGGACTCAGCTGCGCCAGGTGTCCGCAACCTCCAGGTCGGGCCCTGTCACCGATTGCTGCCCAAGTGGGACAGCAGGACACAAGTGAGCAAGGGGAGGTTTCTCGGGGAGGACCTGTGAAACCTTGCTCCCCGATGTCCAGGATACGGCAAGGCGGGGAATGGGGACGGCCGTGTGATGGTGGGCTCTTCCTTCATCACCCCCCTCCTTCCTTTCTCACGGCGTCCCTAACGTGAAGTCCACAGAGGTCCCCCAAAACTGTGTCAGAACAAATGGCGCCTGGGGACGGGTGTGAGGAGGTACGGACCGCCGGGCCCAGACCCCGCCGCCGAGCCGGACTAGCGCCAGCAGCCAGAGTTTTGGGGTGCCCGGAGGGCCAGCCCGCAGCAGGCCTTCACCAGCGCCCCGGCTCCTCTCACGCACGTTTCTCTCCTCAAGCATCCCCGCTCCTCTCCGCTCCCTCCCCACCCGGCACTCCCCTCCCCCTGCTTTCCGTTTGTCACCAGTGTCGCGCCTCTGCCCACTCCTCCCGCAGCCCCCACGCATCCCCCTTTCGCGCCGCCCTCCCCTACGCTCCGCGGGGAGCCGCGGCCGGCGCGCGCGGCACTGCGCATGCTCCGGGCGCGCAGGACCCGCGGCGCGGCGGTGGGGCGGGCGGGGGACGGCGGGACTGAGTGGGCAGCGGTGGCTCGGTGATGGGGCACTCCGGCAGCGTACCCCGGCTCTCTCCCGAGCCGCCATTCCCCATTCCCCAAACGCCTTCAGCAGGGCCGCTCTCCGCCGTCCCGAGGGCCAGCGGTGCCTCGGTGGCTGGCGGCCGCGGAGCAGCCGGTGTGCGCCGACGAGGCAGAGGGCGGTGCTGTGGGCGGCCGGGGGAGCCGCGCGATTGGCCTCCGCCCGGCGGCTGGCTTGTCAGTTGGGCTCCAGGGGTGGCCCTGGGAGCCTCTCGCCCAACCCTCTGACGGGATGAAGCCTTTAGGGGGATGCGGCGCTCTTTGCATTTTGATTAAAGCCCCTCATCTCCCTTCAGTCTGAAGGCAGGGCACCGGGGAGGACGGGTCGGAGGGGCCTGCGTGAGGCCGAGCAAAGAGGGAGGGGGGTGAGACAGAGAAAACCCCTCTTGGTATGTCACGTATGGCTCTATAGGATAAATCATCTCTGGGAATATAGTGGAAAGGACGGAGCTGGTATAAACTGAAGGCGCCCGGGTTTAATTCACACTTGTGGGTGCCCAGCATGGAGATGCAGAGATGGTCCATAAGGTGGAAAACGAGAAGGTGGCCCTGGGACTCGGCTGTAACCGTGCTCGTCACCTTCGCTATCCTTCTCCGGGCTGCAGAGGTCAGAGGAGGTAAGAAAGCAACAGGGATCCGGAGAGTCCAGTCGCCTCTCTCCCCCTTCCCCTGCTCCGTCGGGGAGAAGGTCTCGGCACGGCTGGGGCCGCGTTTCAGAGGAGACCTGTCAGAGCGGCTCCTGATGCTGGGGAGGCGAGAAGGGCATGAAGGCGCTTGGGGTCGGCTCGGGGCGCGGAGACCCGCTGGGAGCCCCCGGCAGCGCGGGCTGGGGACGTCCCTCCCAGGTGCCGCGGATTGATGGCTCCCGTTAAGCTTCAGCGTTTAACTTTGGATGTGGTTTTAAGGCAGTAAAGGGCATGCACTGGCGGGGTGGGAAGATGAAAGAAATACTTGTTGAACAGAGTGACTTCTCCTCTTCCAGCGCTAAACTCAGTTTTGTGGAGTGTGCATACGGTTTTCAGTTTTGTCGACTTTACAGCGTCGTTACTCTGCTCAAGTTCATCAAGTTGTGGCTGAAATGGAGCGACAAGTATCTGCCTTCTCGGAGGGGCGAAGAAAGGGAAAGTTGGGGGGGGAGGAGGCTCTCTGCTCTGATTTTCTCCATTCTCCGCTTTTTTTTTTTTTTTNACAAGTTTTCCAGGACGCGAGGGGAGGAGAAAATAGATGTGAAGGGGCCCTTTGCCAGACGTTGAGGAGAGCAGCTCCCGGCGCCCCGCAGGTGGTGTGTGCAGCGCCGGGACCGGAGATGCCCTGGCGGTGGGAAGAGGGGGCTCAGGGGGCTGGGCCTGACGGTCGCTGGGCTCCACACGGGCAGTGTCAGCGCCGTACTGCCGCCCCCAGCCTCCTCCCCCCTTTGCAGTCTCCTCAGCGGGATCGAGTGGTCCCTTAGGTGCCCGTGGACCTGGTGGGCAGGGTGCAGCCGGCGGGGGACTTGCAGAGGGAACAAGATGCGGGCAGCTTCAGCAGAAAGGAATCGCCGCCCCCCTCCGCCTCACCCGTCTCGTCCCCCGCACTTCTCCCCTCCGTACTGCTGCGCGGCACGGCTCAGACCTCGGCCGCCCGCCGCGCCGTCCGATCTGGGCGCCGGCGAGGCGCTCCGGCTTTTTGAGATGTGCTGGCACATTCGAGCAGCTGCAGTGTGTAATCTCCGATGGCGGGAGTGCTTTCCTGTCCTACCGGGGGTGGAAACGCTGCCTCTTCCTCCATCCCTCTCTCCCTCCCACTGGAGCCCGCAGGCGCATCTGGGGGCCAATCTGGTTTGGATTGAGTTTTTTATTTTTTAATGAGTCTGACACCCACGAAGGGGTTTAACTTTCCGAAAAGAAAGGTCTAATTTTTATGCATTTATTATTTTAACGAGGTGTTGTTTCTCGATCTGAATCCCCACTTTCTGAATCAACAGGCGTCCTAGAGGGAGCAGAGTACGGTGATCAGTTTCCATTCAAGTCCTTTATACCTGGGCACAACCTGGACGGTGTCAGATAAATCAGGGCTTCTGCCCCCTGCTGGCCCCGTCTCTGACAGGGAGTGGAAGGGGTCGAATTTCAACCCTATTGCAATTCCACCGACTCCAGTGGAGTTTCACTCAGGGTGAATTAACTTCGCAGAGCTTCAAGGATTCGGCTCCCTATTACTATGTCGAAACTTAATTTCCTCAAGGAGCAATACTGTCCGCAAAGGCGCGATAGATTTCTTATGCCACTTTTCATGTGACCATTCACACTAGAACTGATTTAATGAAATGATTTGTGTAGATTATCTTTAGATAATGGCTTGGATGCAAATGTAAAGTTAAAAGAAAATCTAAACTCAAGCACTCCAGGAAAAAAAAAATCAATAGAAGTTATCTGGTACTTACTCACATATATTAAGCAATATTAGGCAGACTAATTTGTTTCTGGTAACTCTCCTGAAAGTTAAAAAGCTATATGAAAAATCTTTTCTCTAATCTTCTGCACAAAGGACGTTCCAGAAACAAAGCTACAGGCTTCTGGTGCTTGTAGAAGCATTCTGAAAAGAACTTAGTTATTGAACTTTTCTGAAATACAGTATGCCATTTGCTTAGAAGCTACAGGGAGCTGCGTGTTTGGGGCTTGGTCTGTTATTGAAGTCAGTATGAGTTTTTCCATTGACTACGGAGGGAGTAGAATTTGACCTAATTTCCCTAATGGAGTACAAGGGAGATATTTTTGAATCATCTTTTAGGTGTTCTAATCTTATTTAAAGTAATTAAAAGATAAAAAAGGACGTAACAATTAATATTTGATAGTAGGAGAAAATACTGAGCAATAAAATAAAATAGCACACTAAAGCAGGTAAACAATATGACTAAATGAAAATGCTGGGTAAAATATGAATCATTGCCCTTATCAACTTAAATCTTAAATATTTGTCAATTTTCTTCCCATAAACTACCTCTATGTAAAGAAAATTACATGATGTATTCATGTAGAGTTAATCATATTGCAGTGACTTCTTTTTAAGACCACAGAATCCATTCTGTGCAGAGAAACCTCAAAAGATTCCTAAAATTCTTGACTTTTTTTCCAACTTTATTTAACACAAAAAAGAAAGAGAAGTTTGAGGTGTGTCTTTCATAGTACCAAGAAAGGGAATGTGAAGATCTGATTTGGCTCTTGAGTTATTTCTTTTTTAGATAAAAAAAATTTAAAAGTTACAGAAGTGAGAAGCAACTGAATGGGAAAAGTGGTGACTCATATTTGGTCAGCTCAGTGCCCACCAGCCCTTAAGCAGCTCTTTTTAGAAAATATTTTTGCTTTATGACTTATGTAAAGTAAACAAAATTCAGTATTTTAAAAGACACCCTTTGATTTCCTTTCCCCTTCCTCACCTTTAATACTGAATCTGTTGGTAATGTGCTTGGAATGAATAAACTCATTTAGTTGAAATGGCATGGTTTCAACACTATAAATTTTTTGTAAGGGCCTGGCATCAATGCACTATTGTGATGCTGATTTGACTTTCATGCATAAGAAATGAAAAATCAGTCTTTTTATTATGTATAAGCTTTTTCAAGCAAATGGAAACCCAGCTCTTAATCTGAGGGCAAAAACATTTAAGAAACCTTACTGAAAATGAGGCTATAAAGCTATATGTAGGAAATGCACTTGGCCCTTTTGTGTCAAGTGACAAGCAGGTTTGTTTCCAATATAGAATAGATACTTTCTGCAGTCATCTTAGGAAATAAAGGTTCCTTGTGCTTCTCCTAGATAGGCTTGGAAACTAGTGAGAGTTGAAAGTGCAGAAGGAATGCAGAACTGGACCCACTAGTGATGGCAAAAGGAAAGTTTTCTTCGTGGATGTACACTTAACACTGTTACTTACTTGTAATTTCTTACACATAAGAAAGTTGCACTGGAAGTACAACTAGGAAGTTGCATTGGGAAGACACAGATCTGTTTCTTGAATGGAAACTGTTTAATGCATTTAGCTAGTATAAACCTATAAAAAAAGGTGTTTTAAATTAAAGAAGTATGGATCTTTTCTCAGAACTGTTAGTGATGTAAAGCACTTTTGATTTTAATTGATCAATTCACTTTTAAGGTTGACAAAGAATATAAACATTTATATTGTTCCTTTTTTTTTTTCCACTGAAATAGTTTTATGTGTTAAATTTAATTTAACAAAATGCCATTAACCTTCAGAAACTGAGGATGTACTGGGGTCTCTCAGATAAATATTTACAAAGTGAGGAAAAGTGATTAAGTCTAAGGGTGATTTCACCGGATTCAGCTAGTGGTCCTAGCTGAAGTTTTTCTGAGTCCCAGGGTTCAGCAGGTGAAATGGTCACAGAACAGTGCAAGAGAGACCTGCGTATATATGTCTGTTTTGCTATAAGATTTAGATTTTTAAAAATTATTTCTAAGGTAAAATAATTATTTCAAGTTCAGCAGCAGACATCTGACACAGAAAAATGACTGGTATGTGTTGTAGATTCTCTAGAGCATGAGTCTTTGTATTTAATTTAGGAGACTTCACAAGGATACCAGAAAGAACTATTGAGGCTGCAGGAAATTATGTCTTTTTTACTAGCTCTGTGGAAGTCTCTCAGATTCAATTTTGTGTATAACCTAACAAATGTAACTGTGTATAAGTACCTATAGAATAGCTTCAAATATTCAGTGGTTTTGGCTTGAAATAATCTCTGTGCCTAGCATCTATTATTGGAATGTCACTAGCAAATATAATCTTTGATATAAAGCCTTTCCTGATGCTATGGTGTTATTTGACACTAAAAAAACCCCAATCCAACCAAAACAAAAAAAAAAAAACCCAACAAAACTATTATTGGTAAAGTTGGTGTTTGTAGCAGTTGTAAAATATAGGAAAGGAGGTGTCATACTCAGTTTTACAATTATCTTGACCAAAGTTACTTGGTCTCCTCCAAATAGGGCCCTTAATTCTTATAAGGTTGCAGCATTACAAAAGAGCCATGACATTACTACTGAAGTGAAGTTATACCTAAAACACACTGGAGCAATTATCTTTCCCGGATTTGTTTTGTACAGTGGTGAACAGTAGGGTTTCCTTCTGCCAGCAAGATTAAGAAGTTGGTTTTCTTTTCTCTGTAGAGCTCTCTGCTTCTTTTCAGAAGAAATCCTCCCAGCATTGGTTAATTTATTGTTGTTCTGACTATTTGTTGATAATAGAAAGGAATAAATTAAGCAGAGCTTGGGAGAAATCTCTAATGTTTTAAGCATCTGAAGTCTCATGGGGTGATAAAGATTTGCCCTCTGTATGGACACAATAGAGAGCAGTGACTTAAGAGGAATTAGGTGAACACACATGCCTGTTGTGGGGGCTTATAACTGTACTACACAGTGTTAAATACCAAGTTTACAGACTGTAAATACAAGGATTAATTGTTGACCCTGTTATTACAATAGGAGTAGAATCTGGCAGAACTTTAATTCTTTTTAGCACATTATCACACATAAGGGGCTGTAAAAACCTTTGTAAATTCCAGGTCTGGGACTTCACTGTATGTCAAAGTGTTAATGCATACAGTATGTGAAATAGAAGGTTTTTGGCTGAGTTGATATTATATGGAAGCAAATGTTTGCTGCAAAGCAAATCAAAAGATGTATTATAAAATGTCATTTAAAAAATGACAATCCAGATCCTGCTATGAATAATGTCACTGGCAGCTAAACTTTGTCTATAATATGAATTAACTGAGTTACGAGGCAAATTATGGTCACATTGTTAAAGTATTATTGTAACCTAAGTTTTACCTACTCTATCCCTTACGTGTATATTTACTCAAATTATCATAGTAATCTGATAGGCTATCAACCAGTAATAGTTTATAAAATATTAAAATTCGGAGTTTTACAACCTTGCTGTCTGCTTAAATTTAATTTCTTCCAATATCAGTATGACAGAATTGGATCTGATTTCTTTGGTTTGCTCTCAGAAGGGAGATAATATCTTTGACACCAGTGAAAATATGGTGAAAATTTTTAGGTATATGATTTAAAAAAATCATTTGGTTGCTTCTCCATCAAATTAAATAGGGTTACTTTAAATGACACAATTTGTAAATCTTGTCCTTAGCTGTGTTTTGCTTTTTTCTGTGCTCATAGGTGAAAAATGTACAAATGTTACACCTTTGAAAACTCCCATTTAGTCGAAGATATTTTTTAAGTCTATTGGGAATAAATATCTTGGTCAACAAAGCTTTTAATTCGGCTCAATTTCTTTTATGTTTAGTTGCTGAGGGAACACCTTGTCTTTTCCTGTGGCAGTGACCATTCTTAGACTGTTTCTTTTTTTGATATGGTAATAGAAACAGGATGCTCCAAGAATTTAATACTTGTTTTGCAGATTTTCACAGTTGGAAGTGCTGTCTCGGTTGTCTGTACAAAAATAACATTTTGAATTGTTAGCAGAGGCCTCAACATAGTTAGAAACTTGGGCTGCAGTTCTGATATAATCTTCTGTGGTGTAAAATAGGAATAACTCCACAGAAGCATTGATACAGATGTTCAAATATTGTAAACTGATGGATCGATACAGGTCTGTACCAGATGATGAACTAGCCCAATCTTTTGCAGGTAACAGGTGAAATATATTATGGAATCAGGATCAGGTCTTTAGTGCGTGACTGCAGTCAATGTTGCTGAGAAAATGACAAATGTACAACCTATTTAGTCTCAAAGAAGGTCTTAATAATAAAGAAGTCACATTTTGTGGCAAAATATAGAAAAAAAAAATGAAATGTCAGTTTAAAATCAAGGTTACATACCAGAATTGTGCAGCCTAACAAAGCCAGAAAGAACTATTCTTATTTTTTGCTGAACATTTCCAGGAAATAAATAAGCCTGCAAGCTAACCTTATTAAAGATCCGAGTATGTAGTTGTAGATAGGCAAGTTTCCTATTGGTTTCAGTGTGGGATTTAAGTGGTTTTCTCCTGTTTGTTTTTCTTTTTTTTTCTGTATGAGTGTTAGAGATTGGTCTTTATAAAGAGATACAGTTAGTAGTTGGTGAGTACCCAAAAATACCTCCTATATACACATAGGCTGTCTTTATTGTTTTTGAACAACATAGGAAGTCAGTGAAAAATTTCCAAATAAATGGTGTGGAAACAGAAGTAGCCATTTCTGAGCAGTTTCACACAAGCCCTCTGTAGGTGAAATAGTCAATCATAGGCCATTTAAAGCATTCCTGTATGCATCTGGATAATCTCTAGTTCTTATAATCATTATATATGAAAGCACTGCAATAACACCTTCTTCTTAAAATGTCACCAGCCAAGATTCCAATTACATAATTCATCTAAAAGCTAAAATGTAGGAAAAGTTTTAACAGGTAAAACAAACATGAAGTATGTCTCTAGAAATATATATATATGGGCAATATATATTCAGTTAATGTCATAAATGCATATTTAGATACCTAGAATAAAAACACCTTGATTTTCAGGAGCACTATCTAATTACTTTAGGCAGCTAAATGGGTTTCATCCTGGAAGATGCTCTGTAAGTCAGATTTGCAGCCCACAAAACAGAGTTCATACTACACAGTTCTGTAAAGTCCTTTGGTTAACATCTAGGAAAACTACAGGAACCTTCACAAAGGACACTGCAGAACTGATACTTTTGATGCTTGCTCCCAGAATAGCCTTCTGTTACGTGTCTGGGCTCTCAATAGAGTTTGGAGGCAGGAGGTTCTCAGACTGCCAAACCTAAACGCCTGTGAGGAAGCACAGATCTGCCCAGAGCTGTCCAGTAGGAAATGCTAAGGACAGAAGAGTGTCTGATCCTTTCCTGGTGATTTGACACCTGTCAGAACTGCAGGGAATCATTGCATGAGATACAGAGACTAGAGTCCGCAGCAGGAAGGTAATAGAATCATAGAATTGTCTAAGTTGGAAGGGACCTTTAAGATCATCAAGTCCAACCACTGGGTGACCATTACTGAAACACAGAGTCCTTTCTAAGAACTGGGACGCTCAGTGAAGCATTTTGGGCATAACATGCTTCTGAATTCTTGCTCTTGCTTGTTTACTCCTATATTAATTCTTAACAGATGAAGAACACAGTAAACTAGTAAGTACTGTTAGGAATAATTATATGTATTTCTGGTTTTAAACTACATGCATCATATCTGCCCACAATAAGTTAAAGTGTATAAGGATAAAAATAAGAACAAAATTATTACTACCACATTAGAAATAGCACAGATTTGCAGTAAGAGATGGTCTTGTGCTGTAGTCAACAAACCTGTTAGTCAACAAACTCAGTTTAACAAATCCAAATTTTAACACTGCTAACAAATCCTTCCCTGTTGATAATTTGGCAAAGTGGCAGTATTTATCACTTTCTCCGCTCTAGCAAGCGTAAGTCTAGCTAGTAAACTAAGCTGCTTGCTAATTGTTGATACAATCATAAACTGGACAAATAATCTGGGAGAAGGAATGCATGGAGGAGAAAAGTTACCAGGTTTCATAGCAGAACTGCTGAAACACCTAGGCAAATGGTAGAGTAAATAAACCTATGTAGAAGGACTTTGACACAATTTGTATTTAAGACTGGTTTTAAAGGAAAAATATTTCTCCCTGTTTCTGACCTGACAGCACTGTTCTGAGGTGAACTGCAGACACTGAAGACTAGTTGTCCCTTCATATGAGTTCTTGTTTGTGAAAATATTTTCACCCCTTACGTTCATAAAGCCTTGGACCTTCTAATGAGTCAATTAGAAACCATCATAACAGTTTTTATCTTTACTCACCTATAGAATATATGGAAAGTCCTTAGAATGAGAACTTATAGTTATGAAGATTCAAAATTTTAAGAAAAGTAAGGAAACTAAATAACTGTAGGCTATTATGCCTTTAATAGGTAGCATAGTTTAAAAAAAACTGTGGAGCAGCCAGTACCTTCTATTTAAGTTCCTAAATAAATACCTGGGAATCTAACCATAGGTAGCCTATTTGGAAAGCCTTGTCCACAAATATAAGGAGTCCCTTCATCTGCACCCACCAAATTAGCATGTTTTAGCCTACCAGGGTTATAATAGCTTACACTCTTTATATGATCTGTTACAGTGAAATAAAGCTGGACTGAACTTTAAAAAAACACTCAATTTAGAATTTAAGATTAATGTTTCATCACTTAAGTTTTAGCTTTGCAGTGGTTCCATTGGAACAGATTACTGGCAGAATGAAACATATTTCCATGGAAAAATATGAAATGAAACAATAGTAATTTAGAAACATTAGTCTTTCTAAATCTCTCAGATAATTATTTTTACTGGGGCAAATTAAGCTCTTTTCTACTCCAGGGCTGTATCTCACCAATTACAAGTTATTGATTGTTACTCTTACAGGCTATTTGTGGAGTCATCACTGGTAAATTTTCACTTTCACATTAATCAAAAGAAGGGCATTGCTGAAGAATTGCGATAACTCAAGAAGTTAGCTGTTTATTGTATCTGAAAAATATATAAAACTGTTTATTAAAAATACTGTTTATTATATCTGAAAAAGGAAAAGCCACAGTTATCAAAGTTATTAACAATGTAGTAGAGAGTTGTACACTCAGTTTGCTAAGGTATATCTGTAAACTAAAGAATACTGTCTCTTCTTTTTTCCCCTCGAATTTTTTTATTATTTGCATTTAAGGTATGTCCCCCAGGATGCAATCTGGGGGCATCTTGTAAATTATGCAGGTGAAACTAGCCTTAAAATAGGGAAGGATCATTGTGCCTGAGCTCTCACTCTCATAAAATTAGGAGACTAAGACCCAGGAGTTACCAGACCAAAATCTAAATCTAACAAGATTTCAAATTCAATGCTTTATTAGGCATTTGAAGAGAAAGAAATATATATTTAGTCTAAATGAGTCATCCCCTCAACAATTTCTTAAGGGAATGAATTTCGTAGCCAGGAGTTGCCACCACAGACACTTTCCCGTCAGTCCTGGAGAGTTTTCACTTTGAGGCCTGACAGCAAAGTCCTTCTTTCTGAAAATGCAGATGATTGTTTCCTCTGCATACCCTATCATCAGTAGAAGTCTGTCTTAAACTGTTTGGCCCTTAGTCACCAGCAGCTTTAACTGCGGCTGCAATTGCTTTACTGTACAGTTCATAGAAAGAGAACAGATATCAAGTTTGGTATAGCCTATATAAAAAGGTTCAGGACTATATTCCTCTCTCATTGCAGCTTCTAAGGAGCTTACAGCGTGTGCTGTGTAGAATAGAAGAAAACTCAAGGTTTGTAGATAAGAAGCGCAGTTTTCCATTATGACTTCCTTGGTTATTTCTTAGGGAATAACCAAATTCACTCAAAAGAACTCTCATTTCAGTGAATAATATCTTTTCAATCTGCATGTATTTCAAGTCTACTGAGGACCACTGCATGCCTCTGTAATAAGACCAATCTAGATATTTGACCTTTTAAGATCCAAGTAGGACATGAAATACTGAGTGAGATTCACAGTAGTAAGGAATTGCTTCGACTCATGGAATTGACCTGTAAGCTGCTTCTCAATACAGTTTATATAGGAAAGGATGATAAGAAACCTAGGTCAAAAAGGATTTCTGGGGAAACACAAGTATGTGGAAAATTTTCCTTCTCCAAATAAAAAACATTTCTAGTAATAGAGAGTTCAGGTCATTTTCAGTCTATTTTCAGTGTGTTTTTAATCGCCTAACATTTACACACCTAGCATTTACATTGATGTCACTCATTAGATTGATTTGATAAACCTATGCAATTTGAGTAAGCCTGTGTGGAGAACTTCTTTTGGTTTTGGATCATCGCTGCAGTTGTTCAGTAGCTAGAACATTATTTAAAAGCGTCTGTTGTAAATCAAAGCATTTGCATAAATGCAAATTAATTAAAATAAAGATCATTAACCTTGAAACAAGATAATAGCGAGACAGAGAATTTGTATAGATTCTAACCTTTTATCAAAAGTGATTGCTACTTTTGTACTTCCAAGGACTGGAATTGCTGCTATTAGACGCACTGTTGATCCACCTTTTTTGTGTTTTGTACAGTTTGCCTTTGCAGGGTCAGCTGAACTTTATCACAATGCAGAATTTTAATGGTGGTTGCTGTAGCACAAACAAGAAATTTTATTGCCTATCACTAAGATATTAAGTTGGCCGTTATCTCAGATACAGACAGGATACATATTTTATAAACTGAGACATGATTAAACACCATTCTTTTAATACCATCTGCATTTAAATAAATCTAAATGTTATGAACCAGACCTGACTGTTCCAATGCAAATTTTCTTGCATCTCATAGAACTTGTCCCTGCCTTGTAATGTATATCTTTTTACCTAGGGTTATGCAGTCATCTACAAGAAGTATTCCCTTAGAGAGATATGGAAATGCTTAACATTTACATTGAAAACTGAGGTCATCCTTAAGACAAGGAGACTTGATATCACACATTGAATAAGTCATCATCACAGGCTCTGTGTCCAAAGGACTTTAGTTTCTGCATTGTTATACAGCTTCTCAGTGCCTCATTTCTCTGATATCATCATCATCATCATATAATATTGTTATGGTATCTGGGAGCCTCTTCCATGGACAGTTTCCACCAAGAGAAAGGGAGAGCCATGTTACATAATAAATTCCAGCTCAAAATGTATCAAGAAGTCAAAGAGAAGGAAGGAAGTCCTCTGATCTTCTGTAATAAGGGATGCTTATCTTTATGACATTATAATATATCAGAAATTAACCTGCTGTTTTCACCAGCTTCTACTTAACTCCAGAAAAACACATTAGAAAATAGAAGTAGTTGTTAGGCATAATGCAATATAAAGGTATCAGAATTTGATGCATATGTGTAGTATCAATATCAGTATTAATAGGAATGATGTGTCACAGATTTTATTTCAATTTAGAGATTGTGGAATAAAATGAAAGCTATGATATTTTTAACTGTGAATATATAATCAAAATGTAGTCTAGATTTTTTTTTTGTTTTAGATTTTTTTTCATTCTGTAATTGCATTATATTTTTCAAAATATGTGGTTATTAATTCATTGAATAGAATTAATTGTCATAGCCTTTAAAATACATGTATCATTGTATATATAGGAAGTCTACCCTTGAATATGCTAGCCAAAATTGGAAGTCAATTTTTATGTGCATTTTCCTCCTTTCCAAACAAACAGAGAACACATGAATTTTCCATCATGTAATTCACTCCTGATATTATTTCCTGACCTGGCAATGTTTACATTGCAACCAGTTTAATTTCCCGCAGAGATATGCTGATAGAAGGTTGGGTTTTTTTCTTTCTCTTTTTTGGTGAACATGCTTTTACACATATTTCAGTACCATTTAAAGCTTACAAAATTATATATTCTGTAATCTGTCTTTTTTTTTTTCCTAAGGTTCCTATTTAGTTGCTATGGAAGAAAGCTAAAGGGAAAGCAAGGAAGGTTAATTATGGCTTTGGAGTTATATTTAATATTAAATGCTCTGGACCAAATGTTCTCATCCATATCTCTGTAAATACAGAAATCTCATTGAGTGAATGGATGTACTTCAGTCATACCATGGTAATGAAGAACAGAATTTGGCTCTACAATTTTAAATATTTCAAGTTACAAGTTATTTCAGGTCTTGAGATGTTACACCCCTAATTTCTTTACACTTTACCTTCTTCCTTTCTGAAAATGAGGAACTTATGCCAGAGCTAAAAGATTAACAGTTTGGTATCTTGAAAGACACTAGGACACTCAAGTTCCCATCTTGCATGATTCTGTCTTCTAAAAGGGATTTTGAAGAATTCTACTTTGACATTCCAGAAATCCCAGCACTTTTAAATACTTCTCCTCTGGCTACTACTATATAGCCTGTTACTGGCAGTGAAAGTTGATCGTCTCTCTGAACTTTTTTGAATCAAGGACATATGCTGTTGAATTTTGCACAATAGTATTTAGTGAGAATAGTGCCCTGAAGTTGGTTCTCTCTTAGTGGAAAAGTAGCACAGTGAAAACTTGATTTTGATTGTGTCCTGACACTCAGGAGGGCTTAACTTGAAAAAATTTTCACTTGCCCTGATGAACACGGGCTTCTTTTCAAAAGGTTATCTTGTGGCTTTGTCTGGCTTGCCTGCAGGAGGTGGCCAGAAAAATTCACTTTCAGGATCCGGATCTTGCGTTTTGTCAAATTTGCCATAGCAAACAGAGTAGATTTTTCAAAGCTGATGTGTAAGTTTCATAAGGAGAATGAACTTGCACCCCAAGAGCTGTTTGCGTGACGCTTATTTGTTGGTTATTTCCTTGCTATCTTAAATCTCAGCACCAAATTGGAAGGATGCAAAAGAATTACATCACATATCATTAATTTGCAGTTTTCTTATGAGAAAACTATTCAAGAAAATGAGACTAGAAGATAAAATCATTTAGGAAAGCTGCTTTATGCACCGTAAGGAAGTTCTTGTGAGAGACCCTAGATCTGCCAATGTATGGGTTACATTAATGTTGCTCCATATAAATACAAGATGTAATCTTAATCTGTTGACCATGCAAGCAAGCAAAGTGCATGGTCTTAGCATTGGTGCTGTTTCTGGCTGTTATTTACCATTCCCAGAAACTGGGTGGGAACAAAATGGTAGAGAAGAAACAGTTTCCAGGAAGAGCTGAAGCTCCCACGGTGTGGTGACACTGAGCACTGCAGAACCTAGAGAAACAGGCAGAGAGAAGCCACAGTTGCAGTTGATAGATTCCAGGCCATGCTCTTCCCTGATTCTGTAAGTTGTTTTTCTACCTCTCTACCCATGTCTGCTAAGCAGGCCAGTGTTAGCTGTGCAAGGACTGCTCATTGTCTGTTATACTTCAAACGAGTTACCTCTAACTATTCGGGATATAAGCACTGCTGTTTTTCAAGAGCAGTTTGTTTTTGACTGGATTCCTAGATGTGTGTGGTCTGTGGCATACCGAGAGCAGCTGTGTCTAGTGCTTTCTGTAGAGCCATTGAGCAGATCATCTGAACATGCACAGTGAGCTCATCAAGAATTTTGAGACTAATGTCATGGCAGTCTGGTCAGGGCTACTTGAATACTTGCTCCAACTAGGGTGTCATAATTCCAGAAAATGGAGAAAAATCCTGAAATTCACCCAGACAAAATTTCCACTAGCCAAAAGAGAGTGTTTCTGCACAAGCTTCAATATATGGTAGCCCTATGCATGACACAGGAAGAGTGTAGGGGAGAAGTGCTTGACACAGTAAACCCTGTTTTCAGCTGGGAAATGGCAAAAGCAGCATGAGGAGACTTTTACTGCTGCTACTTCCCCGCTGAAATATAGGATTGGTTGCATCCTAATCTAGGCATTTGATTAGACTCAAAACCAGGTTAAATAATAACATGTACAAGAATCTTGCAAGGGCATTTCTGAGAAAGAGGCACAAACTCAGTCTGTTTATTTTGCAGACTGAATGATATGTAGGTTTCTATCAAAAGATAATTTTTGTAAAGCAGCATATTAAATCTTGTACATTCCTGTCCAGTTTATCGAAAGAGTTTTAAGAAACTACTTTATAACTATTGGTTGAGTTGGTGAGCTGAAATCTTCTATATAAATTAGAGAAGCAGTTTGTTAGTTATGAGCTGTATTTAGTAAGTTAGCCATATTATTATAGGAGATAAACTAATTAGCACTTTTGCATTAGTTACTTCATATAACTTGTAATTTCTATGACACCTTATATTTTTAGAAATCCTTGTAAACTGACTAGTGGTTTTGCTATTTACATTTTGTGAACCACACTTTGCAGAAATAGATGTCATCTATGGACTATTAACAAAATGTTTCTTCTAATTATTTGGAATTTCTGGTTTGAAGATTGTTCTTTTCTATTATTATGCTGTTTCTTGTCTGGAACTTTTTTAGCAGCAGAACTAGCGGGGAGTAATGAATAATCTTGTTTATGGATGAATACTCTCCCAGTCAGCCAGGCAAAGAACAACCATTATTCTAAAAAATAATGAAGAATCTGGTACAAATTATTGAAAAGAGCAAAGGAAAAAGGAATGTAGCAGTGGTTGACTTATACAGCAACTTGGAATTTCTACTAATATTTCCAGTAACCAGTTCTACTGGTTCAAATTATTATAGGTACTGCAAAAATAGCCATTGGTTACCAGAAAAAAAAAAAAGTGTGGCAGCTCCTTCAGTATGGCAGTAACTTTAGAATTGTGTGGAATACCTGTAGAAAATAAATTATATCCATTAAAATTATCTAGATAGTACTTAACAGAGTGGTAAGACTAATGTTTCAGAATTTGTGCACTATTGAAACATTTCCTCTGAGAATGTTTAAATATAATTTCTTGAACCTGCAGCAAATGTAGATCTTAAGTAAATTCAAGTACATACTGTAGCATTCATTCAAAATGTATTAGCTTGCAAAAAACGTTGGTTATTGGGTTTATATGTGAGAACATGATGTGATGGAAAATCAAATGAGAAGTTGCATGATGTGAAAAAAACTAAAGAAGCTCACAAGCATTTTTTTTGTGAACATGTTTTAAAACAGAAGTAATTACATGCATTCCAGGATGATAGGGTTTTTTTTAAAAAATATACTTTTGATGTAATTCAAAGATAGATTTAACCACAAAGTTGAGTTGTTCATATTTAGCAATGCCAGGAGATGAATAGGATGCACTAGTTAAACTTAACTTTGTTCACATCTGTTATTGATGGTGAAGGCACTAAAGTGACTTCTGAGATACTACAGAAACAACAACAACAAAAAAATAGAACTACCTAGAACTGTATAGTAAGAAAAGAAGGTAGACATGTTTCCATCCGTGACTCTGATACCACTTTGCCTATGTTTATACACACTTCCACTTGTTGTTTGCAAACAGTTGTTCAAATAGTTGAACATTCTCACATGGTGAATTTTGGGTCTAAGCTGGTAGACCCAGAAACTGCATAATAACAGGGTAAATTAGCTATAGTTAATGCCACAGCACAGTTCAAAGGCATGAAGGGTCAGATTTACCAAACACATTTCTCAATTGTAACAGTGAAAAGCATGTAAACCTTCGTCTTTCCAGATAAAGCAGTTATGAATAGAATAGTCCCAGTGGAAAAATAGTCTGTTGAAATTCTGTTGCCACTCAAAAAATAAATTAGTGAAGCCTTGGTCTGTAGTGAGTACAGTGAACACAATGATTTCTAAGAGAAAAAATACGCAGTAGGCAAATTATGGTCTCTCACTGCCTCTATTAAAATTGTTGTTCATTCGGTACTTTACCCTTTTGCCATGGTAATCTTTTATAGACTAAACTTTTTTTTTGGTTTTTTTTCATATTGATTATCAGTGCAGTAGCAGCTCTGGATTTCAGCTTTAAATTGTTAGACCCTGAGCATAAATGCAACCTGATTGTACTTGGGCTCTGAAGTACAAAACAAGTCCTTTTGAATTTAACTTGGAAAACATTAGTCTGTGATTCAGTCCATTCACTTCTTGTAGGCAAAGCAGGTACATTTTTCTTTCATTACTCAATGAGAAATAAGGTTGACTTCTTCCATTTCATTTGGTGTTTGAGAAAGCAGTCACAGGCAGTTGGAATATAGTTTAATGTTAGCAAAAGTTGAGTTTGTGATAGCAGATTCTTAATAGATGAATGCTTCTGAAACTTTTGTGCAAACTTTTAGAATCAGTTGAACTTCTTAGAAGTCACTTATTAAAAGAATGCATTGTAAATTTCAAGCATCACGATTTTCTCTTTGGGAAACAGTGAATTTCATTGTGTAGTCAAGTAGTTTTAAAATCTGATTACAGTTACATTGGATGGGATGAATTCTTATATGTTTAAAAATTAATAATCCTGTTAAAATAATATCCTGGTAGTAATCTGCAATAAAACAAAATAGGATGCAGCTACTGTTGTGATTACACATACACTTTTGCAATGAAATTAATATCCCTTTTAGAGGCTGTACATTGTAGATACCAGATGACTGATTTTTTTTTTTTCTTTGTCAGCTGAACCTGTTGATGTGCTAAAAGCATTAGAATTCCACAATTCACCAGAAGGAATATCAAGAACAGCAGGATTTTGCACAAACAGAAGAGACTCAAAAGGATCGGATGTTGCCTACAGAGTTTCAAAAACTGCACAGCTGAGTGCCCCAACAAAGCAGCTGTACCCAGGTAAGATTGCCAAAAACCTTTTACTTTGGTAAATTATCTCACTGACAATGCTTTTATGGTATCTAAAGCACAGCATGCAGGCTGTCATCAGTACAACAAAACACTTTTGTTATCCCTAGAGTTGGGCCTGCATTCGACTGACAGGACATGTTCTTTATCCACTGAATGAATCAGTTTTTATTGGCTTCAGTCATAACCCTTTTAATCAAATTCTGTGTCACTAGCAGAATTGGCCTGTAAGTCATATTACCTGTTCTTTCTTAATGCTATCTGATGGAAAACTTATTTGGTGGCTTTGGCAAGTTTCCTCCAGTTTCAGTAGTCCATTCAAAAGCAGTACTTCCTGTAGTAATGCTGCAGTGCTAGAAATGAGTTGTGGTTGGCCGTTGCAAAATCGTTCCCAGAAGTACCATCTGTTAAGAATTACCTAAGAGTATCTGGGTATTTGGGAGACTAAAAGAGGCTAGTTAAGGATAGCAGGTAATGTGATTCCATCTTTTCTCAAATTTCTCTCAAATGAAATAATCACACTTTGGAACAAAGATTCTATGGATGTTGAGGAGAAACTTTCATTGCATTATTTTGCTGTCACTTCTCACTTGACCCAAAGTGTTGAGGAAAATGGTAATAAGAATATTAAAAACCAAAATAATGGAACACATCATGCAGAGTTTGAACAAGTCTGTCTATAAACATACAGGTTAGATGTTGGCAAAGAAAAATACTTTATCTTTTGTCTTTGAAAGTAACAATCGTATAGATATCATTCAACATCTATAAAAGGGGGAAACTTACATTATTTTGCAGTAATGCAAAACTACAAAAAAAATTATAATGCAGCCTAGGAGACAGCTATACACAGTTCAAGCATAACTTACATGTTCACTTAACTCATCAGTTTACTTTTTTATTCATGAAAGAATATCAAAGCAAAATTCACTACAGACATAATATTTATATTATTTTTGATACAGTTCTTCAGTGTTTAATGTATCTTCTCAACTAAGTTGAATGTAGTTAACAGCTATCCATCTGAAAATATCATTCACTGACTGGCCCATTACAGTCTACAATGTCTTGCTGATATTAGTGTGACTCTGTGCGTAATTAATTGCTACATCGTGTAAGTAAAGTTAGCAGAATATGGGCTGTTCTTTCTTAAAAAATGCATAAATAATCCATTATATTAAAAAAATGCACAAGTTGCACAGTGTAATAAGCTGGCACCTTCATATTTGGAGTTTTACAATGTGTGTCATTGAAGCCAGGTGGTACAACAAAGAACTTTAAATGAGCATTCAAATGCAACTAGCCAGAAGATTAAACTGACTTGGAATCATTGATGTTTTTTAAAGCTTAGAAGAGTACAAGCACCTTCTGCTAAATCAAAGCCTGAAAGTCTAGAGCTGGAAGTCTGAGAGCTTGGGTTGAATTGCTCTTATTCATGAAGCAAATCGTAACATAAAAAAAGAGATCTGGTGGTAGTAACTGTTCATATGATTCTTGAATGCCAGAACAAATAAATACCTCATGTTGCTGGCTCACACCTAAATTTCTATAGCCTCTGACTGCCTTAATTTAGGTACTCTTCTTATTAATGCTTTCAATTTCTGCTTTAAAACTGGAATGGGTTTGCTTGGTTTTACCAATCACAGAATCACAGAATCACAGAATCTTAGTGGTTGGAAGGGACCTTTGAGATCATCGAGTCCAACCACATGAAAAAAAAAAAAAACAAACAAACAAAAAAAAACCACAACAAAAAACCCACACACAAAAACAAACAAACAAAAAAGCCACCCAACTAAACCCCACACCCACAACCCCACGCATAACACCCTACCACAAACCAATAATCTTGGCCACTAGAGCATGCCCTGAAGAGCCACGTCTACACGTTTCTTAAATACCTCCACCACCTCCCTGGGCAGGCTGTTCCAGTGCCTGACCACTCTTTCAGTAAAGTAATTCTTCCTAATATCTAATCTAAACCTCCCCTGCCGCAGCTTCATACCATTTCCTCTGGTCCTGTCGTTATTCCCTTGGGAGAAGAGGCCAATCCCTGCCTCTCTACAGTTTCCTTTCAGGTAGTTGTAGAGGGCAATAAGGTCTCCCCTCAGCCTCCTCTTCTCCAAACTAAACATGCCCAGTTCCCTCAGCCTCTCCTCGTACGACTTGTTCTCCAGACCCCTCACCAGCTTGGTGGCTCTCCTCTGGACACGCTCCAGCACTTCAATCTCCTTCCTGTAGTGAGGGGCCCAGAACTGAACACAGTACTCGAGGTGAGGCCTCACCAGTGCCGAGTACAGAGGCACGATGACTTCCCTACTCCTGCTGGCCACACTGTTCCTGATACAAGCCAGGATGCTGTTGGCCTTCTTGGCCACCTGGGCACACTGCTGGCTCATGTTTAGCCGGCTGTCCACTAACACTCCCAGGTCCTTTTCTGCCAGGCAGCTTTCCAGCCACTCTGCCCCAAGCCTGTAGCGCTGCCCGGGGTTGTTGTGACCAAAATGCAGGACCCGGCACTTGGCCTTATTAAACCTCATCCCATTGGCCTTGGCCCATTGATCCAACCTGTCCAGATCCCTCTGTAAAGCCTTCCGACCCTCAAGCAGATCAACGCTCCCACCTAGTTTGGTGTCATCTGCAAACTTACTGAGGGTGCATTCAATCCCCCTGTCCAGATCATCGATAAAGATATTGAACAAGACCGGCCCCAGAACTGAGCCCTGAGGGACACCACTGGTGACTGGCCGCCAACCAGATTTTGCTCCATTAATCACAACTCGCTGGGCACGGCCATCCAGCCAGTTTTTAATCCAGCGGAGGGTACACTTGTCTACACCGTGATTTTCCAGTTTCTCCAGGAGAATGCTGTGGGGGACGGTGTTGAAGGCCTTACCAAAGTCCAGGTAGACAACATCCACAGCCTTCCCCTCATCGAGAAAGCGGGTCACATGGTCATAGAAAGAGATCAAGTTGGTCAGGCAGGACCTCCCTTTCATAAACCCATGCTGGCTGGCCCTGATCCCTCGGCTGCCCTGCACTTGCCTTGAGAGCTCACTCAGGATGATCTTCTCCATGATCTTTCCCGGTACCGAGGTCAGGCTGACAGGCCTATAGTTTCCGGGATCCTCCTTCCGGCCCTTCTTATAGATGGGCGTAATCTGTTGCAACACTTCTGTGTGCAGGAGCCAAATAAAAAACAGTGCTCTCTCACAGTAGGAAAAGAAGTGACCACAAAACTTTGCTTAAAACTGGAATATATCATGCTATCCTCTACTTCAGTAAAGAACCTAGAAACAATTTTTGGAGGTGATTATTTCCTTTTGAATCTATCGGAACAGGCATCCTTTCTCCACCACAAGAAAGCCTTCTGTTTTAGAGATTATTCTTGAAGATATTTGAATGATCATGTCCCGTTCTCTTAGCGTCTATAGTAGTAGTAAAACTACAGAAGATATTCAAGACAAAATAGAGTTCTGAATTCTGTTTAGCTAAACAATATGAGCTGTAATGCATTCTGTGCTTGCTTTAATCCTATAGTTTATCAGCTATAGGTATAGATATCTACTGTAGCTCAAAGGAAGCTATTAATGGCAAAACCTGGGAATCCACATTTTAAAAGTGGATCTAATAATATTTACCAACTTCCCAGAATGTAATAGGTGTGATTTAATTGACTGGAAGGCAATATAGATTTTTGTTGTATTATTTTTTTTTGTAAGCTCTAAGTTATCTTTTATAAAACCATATAGGAATGACAGGAATGGCATCCCAATTATATACAAAGATTTTTCTACTGATTTCCCCTCCACTTGTTATTGTTGTGTTGTTCAACTAGAACCTTACCAATGAACAAGAAATTTAAAAGTCATTGAAAAGACTTTGATGACTATTTCATGTATGTGTTCAAGGACTATATATACATAGAAATACATAAATTTGTACATGTTAGAATGTCATCTTTTTTTTTTTTTTACTTTTTCAATCAAAACTATGTTTGGAGGAAATTTACTTTTAATTACACAATGTATGTGCAAGGTAAAACATCTGGGAATATTTTGTCATAGCAACGGTAACAAAAACTACTGAACTGAGGCATGTGACTCATTTTCAGTCACTTTTCTTGGAAAGCTCCCAGGTTTGTTTCTTTTATAGAATGTTATCTGAAGAACACACAGCCAGACTAGATGATTTAGTGTCATTTGCCTTAAGCATTTTCAACATTTTTCAGATTAATAATGCAGACAGGGCAAGTGTTCAGTGCTTTTCAGATAATTTGGCCTATGTTGACAGTCATCTTTTCTCTTTCTTTCTCTTTTTATTTAATCTGTTTACTCCGACATTGAAAGGTATAACATACAATTTAATTTAATCTGTAAACTAGCAGTTTTGCTTTGTAATTAAAAAGCTTAACCAAAGGTTTACCAGAATAGATGGAATTATTCTTACTTACTGATCCCTTCAAAATAAAATGTCAAATCTAGCCCTAAAGTGGTCTATATTACTACAGTGTTTCAAAACCTTCTATAAAAAAAGTTTAAAAGGTGGTATTAAGCACATAAAACAACATTGCAGCAGACAAAATAATAAGTGTAAAACTAGGGATTTTCCGTTTCAGAAGAGTAGTATGTAATTTAAAAAGCAGAGAAGATTTGATGCATTTTTTTTTTCCATATTGTAACTAAAGAGTTAATGCCATCAATAGTTTGTCTTCATGGAAGACTCCATAGAATCTTGAGAGTTTTCGCAGAAGACTTGTCTTGAAAACAATTTTATATTTTCTCCATTGGAATTCCCAAAAAAATTCCTAAATCTGCTTTTGATGTTGAAGTCTTACATACTTTTATTCATTACAAAAATGTCACATATTATTCTATTAGAGCTTATTGTATTATATTATTAAAATGCTTTAGAACATTTTACCCACTCTCATGCACACAGTTGTACTTGTATTCGTTGCCAACATTACGTTTAGATTCTAATCTCTATATTTCTCTACATGTAAATTGCAGCTGAAGCCACTCAGATCCAAAGTATATTCTGAATTTCAGAATCTTAGTCTTACACGTCGTTGGTATTAAGCCTAATACACATTTACATCAACTGAAATGCAGATTTACCTCCAGATTCATCAGGAGCAGTATTGAGTACAAATCTCAGTCCTTCCTTTATAAACAAGCTATATCCACTTTTAATTTTGTTTATTTTTATTTGTAAAGGTAGAAATAATGATTGATATATAATCTCTACTTCAAAGAGAAAGCATCAGGGAATAAATGAAAATTAAATGTTCTTCGATTTTGCCTAATGCTCCTATTAAATAAAAGTATTTAGGTTTTTTTTTTTCAATATTATGCACACTATTTTACGAAAACTCATATATTGTGAAAGAGAAACTGAAACAAGTGGCCTTGAAGGAATATGAAGTGCCTTGGAACACATTTGCTGTAATACAGATACTTATTGTATAGTGTTGCATTGTGGGGCACGCTTTTATATTAGAAGATTGCTAAAAAAGATTAATATAAAAATCAATGAATGTGGTTCTTACATACATTGTATTATAGCATAAATTCACCATAAAATTACAAGCCATGGTTTTAAGAATCATTAAGGTGTTTTTTAAAAGGTTTAAAACCAGACCAGAAAGAAAAAAGAAAATGTTTTTCTTTATTCTGCATTCATTTTGGAGAATTAAAAAACTCCAACAGTTGGTACACGGGATCCTCTGTGCTTACAGAAAAATGTAAACCTTTAAAGAATGGTTTCATGTTTTCTGAATTTGTAACTGTATATATCACTTTGGTTACAGGTGGGGATTTTCCAGAAGATTTTTCAATATTAATGACAGTAAAACCTAAAAAGGGTATCCAGTCCTTCCTTCTGTCTGTCTACAATGAGCAAGGAATTCAGCAAGTAGGTGTTGAAGTAGGTAGATCCCCCGTTTTCCTGTTCGAAGACCAAAATGGAAAACCTGCACCAGAAGACTATCCTCTTTTTAGAACAGTCAACATTGCTGATGGCAAGTAAGTGTAAAATTTCAACATGAAAAATAATACCACTGCATTATTATGTATAGGTGATTATGGTCTTTACAAAGAGTTATCTCAAACATTTAAATAAATCAATAACAGTTTCCAGCTAGTTGGACTGCTGTGGTACAAAATCGGAGAACCTTTGACCAGAATACAGTTCCAGATTCAGTTGGTTTATACAGCTGCAAATAAAGCCAAACCACCTTTCTTATTTGCCATTTCTATAAATCAACAGTGAAGAAATAGTCATTGAAGTTAAACCCTCTGAAACTAAACCTATGAAGATTCTTCCTGTGCAATATAGAAACTGTTTTCAAAAAGATTTAAGGAATAGTTAGACTAGAAGGACTGTATTGTGTCATTTATATGTGATAGGAAGACAATTTGAGAAGACAGCATAGAAATTCTCTTATCCTGAACCAAAACAGCAGATAAATAATATAGTTTGAGATATCTATATGTAAGGAAATCAGTGAAGAATAAACTGGACAATTAATCTGAACTGCACCCTCAGTAAAGGCAATTAATCTCAAATACCTATTGCATTATTAATTTGTACCTATTTGTACTTAATTTGCCTTTGTAGACAAGCAATTTTTCTCTGGAAGTGTCATTCTAGTGCTTATAAATGTACATTCATTCTTTCAAGGACTTTATTTATTGTGCTGCAGTCCATGAAGAGAGCCACAGTCTTCAGAGATAAACAGAATGAAATCATATTAAAGTAAAAGAAAACAAATCAGTAGAGAAGGAAGGGCAAAAATTCAACTATAATGAAATATGTTATAAAGGATAAAAGCCCTTGTATTACCAGAGAATGGAATTACACCGTGAAACCTAAACCTGATGTATTTCCCTAGCAGAAGGAGTGATAAAATAAAGCAGTAAACTTCTTTTTCTTTCCATTGGCTTCCTCTAAAAGAGGAAGCTTCAACATGGATTTCAGAACTTCACCCAAAATGTTTAGAAACTGATAAAAATGAAAAAATAAAATGAACTTGGTTTGGTACAATTTCCTGCAGTGAGACTATATGACTTTTAAATCAACTGGAGTCAATCCTAGCCACTGCGAGCTATGTTTTCATGCTTTCAGCTTCTACATCCTTTCAAAAGATAGACCAACAATTTTCTTCTGACTCAGCTATTTTGTGAAGGATCTAGGACAACAATGTTCACCTCAAAATGAGATATATTTAAAAAGTGTAAACAGTGTAATGTGCCTGAGGATGCATGCACAGTTTGCTTTTATAATGATAATGTTCAACCGCGTTCCAGAGAAAACATGGAATTAGAGTTCTGGCTCAGTGATACTGTTTAGCAGTCAGATTCCATTAGCTTTGAGGCTCATTGTAATAATGATCTAAGCTGTCTCTCTGATTTAGGCAACCTTAGTGCCACAAATGCCAACTAAAATAATTTGATTCCAGCCTTCCTCTTACCAGACACTAATATGACATACTTTGACACTTTTTGCCCTGGTCTGTCGAAGATTCTTTGATGTTCTGCTCTGTGTTAGATTACAGAGACACTTGCACTTGCTCTTAGATATTTACATTGTCATAACAGAAGGGCTCACTAAATTAATGTGTTCTGTCATGACAATCATGTCTCACAAAGAACATAGTACAGTTTGGCAAATTGTACAAAACTTTTTTCTCAAATGTCTTTAACATAAAATCAGGTGTCAGTATTCTGAATCACTTCATTCACGTTTTGGTGAATATTTATGTAGGCAAACATTGTTGGAGGAATATTGGCAAGCATTTTTAAGCATATGTACCTGGAAAAGCATCTATGTTGGAACTGATGTACATTGAAAAATCTCTATAGCTATGGGGTACATTCAAATATGCAGAAGAACATGGCAAGATTTTGGTAATAGATCACAGAGAACAAATAGTCAAATGTAAATACCAAAGAATAAATTGTTGGATTAAAAATATTTGCACAAGTAATTCCTTAAGTAATTTGGAAAATCAAACATATTCATAAAAATAAAATCTGCTGTCAGATAATGTAATAATCATAATCTAATTTTATTAGATTGAACTGGAACAGTAACAGAATACTAACAGCAAACAATGCACTTGCTTTTAATCTGAGTTTACTAATGTTCTCTGGATAAAGCTTCAGACAAGATCAGCTTGAACTTCATCTTATATAAGATATTCACAGTGAGCTATGGATCAGATTCATTTGTACTAAGGGACAGAAGTTACACAGTGAATAGACAAAGCATTGTGTACATTTGTGCATATGAAAGAAGGAAATAAATGGTGACATTTAGAATTTTATATGTGACTTGATTGGTGCACAATCTGCAATAAACTGTCTTGATAAGAACACAACTAGTTTTAGAAATATAATTTACAGTAGCATTATGTTTTTTTAATAGGTGGCATCGAGTAGCTATTAGCGTGGAGAAAAAAACTGTTACAATGATTGTTGACTGTAACAAAAAAACTACAAAACCACTTGAAAGAAGTGACAAAGCAGTTGTGGACACCAATGGCATCACTGTCTTTGGAACCAGGATTCTGGATGAAGAAGTTTTTGAGGTAAAAATCAATACTAAGTAAATTGAATTGAGTTATTTTGTGTTGAGTGAAATGCATAATGCAAATGAGAAAATTTTTTTAGTGTAAAAGCTGGTATAACATAGAAACTTTGATTTAAAGAACCTGTTAGGATAGACTGAAATAAGAGAGAAGTAAAGCAGGGAAATGTCTCTATTGTTGGAAGATATGATGCATTTTTCTGTTCTTTAGATTATGTTGTAACTGGAAGGAGCTTGCTTTTTTTGTCATTCTGCCTAATATTGAGATATCTGAGATATTTAGGAGAATTAACCTGGGAAAGTTGAGTAGTATGATACCGAATCATTTTAGTTCTGTCTCTCTCGAACATTTACAGATATTTATGCATACTAAGAGTATTTGAAAGAGGGGAGAAGGACCTGGAAAGTTTTCTGTGTAATATGAATCCCTTATATTGTTTATAGCACTTATTACTCTTTCCAGTAACTGGAACATACTTTGGCAAGAAGGACATATATGTTTCCATCATTTACTAGCCAAGAAGTACATATAGGAAGGGTAAAATGTTCTAAGGAAATATGTGACTGCCAATCATGAGGCCTTTCTAGGTAGAATCCTTATTTCAACGATTATTTTTACAGGCTAATAATGAAGCTTCTCTAGATCTACACTATTGAGTTTCTTTTATAATATTGTTACACAGCAGTCAAAACTGTCAAATTTAAATTTAAACTGAAAATTAAGAAAATACAGATCAGCAGTTAACTTCCCTTGTATACAGAACATGTGTACTCCATAAATGTCCACAGCTGTGATCCTAGCTTTAAGCAGAGCGTATGCTTGAGAAACTGCATAGGTATCAAGAGAGGAAATACGAATTTTGAGTGTAACACTGTGGCATTGGTGTCTTTCATTTCCATAGACATGACGAAACATGAAACTTTTGAATGGGGAAATTTCTGGGATGATTTAATGGGTCAATGTTTGGTATTCACAGCCTAATTTACCTGTAGTTCCCAATAGAGTTTGCACATCTGAGGGACATTATTTTCTATTTGAAGATGAATTCCACAAATGCCTTATCTGGGATGGGACAAGGGTCTGCACAGGGAATAATTACTTTAAATTTTCATTTTCATTTGTATTTCTTTCTTAGGTCAGAAACCAAGTCCCACAATATGTGTATTTATACAAATTGAAAATTTGTATAAATTTTCAAAATATGTGCAATGTTAATATACATAAGTAAAAAGAATTCAGCAAAAATGCAGTAAAAGTAGATAAACTGATGTTTTGTTAGTGTTTTCCAAGTTATTTTAGATTTTAATATGAACTAAGGCAACGGGCTCTGGCTGGTTGTTGCGAAGTTTGTAACCATTTAAAAAATTGTCAAGGAAGGAAATGCACAATAATTAAACATTGGTGTTTGGTTTGGTTTACTTAGTACAATTGCTAAGCAGAAAGACCTGTCTGAAGTTTCAGCTGTGCTAAAATGATTGTACGTAGCTGTTTGGAAATAAGTACAGTGGTTGATGATATGTGGATGAAATGAGACAGTTGTTTTAATTGTTTGCATTAAGTAACTTGTTGAATAGAAGAGAAGCACACTAGGGTATTTTTATCTCTGAAGTAGTTAATTATTATGACATCATATCTTTTCTCTATATTTTAAACAGTTCTAAATATTAAATCATAAAAAAAATCTTGTTAAAGAGAGATTAAGACTATTCCCCTGGGAATACAGAAGGAGTATAGACTATCTAAGGGATAAATAAAATTATAGTTCTGAAAATTTCCTGCCGTGTCATTCATCTGTCACTCAGGAAAAAGATGAAACTTTGAGTCACAACAAAAAGTAACTATTTTAAGGCAAAATAATTCCTGCTCTAGCAGTTCCTTCTCAGTGATAGTTTCCCCCATCCATACCTTTTGCACTCCTTTATATGATTCCCTCCACTCTTTCAAGCCCTGCAAAAGAAGAAGGTATAGGAAGGGATGTGATAGAATGCAACTATTTTCTGGTTAGCCACTGCTGGAAGAGTCAGTAAGATTGGATGAAGACTTACTTAGCAAATTGAAATTGATCTTAAAAATCAAAATTAGCAGATTAATTACGAAACCGAAAAAATAACCAACCATGCATTTTTAATGAAGCTAAATTCATGTGAAATCAATACAGATGTGAGGATATAACTTTAAGAGAATTTGCTACAATGACATAAATAAGAATACTTTTCTCTGAGGATTTTTGTTATGTGTTGAAGGATCAAAAAGGAAGTTTCGTGATCTTCTGTCAATTTTTTTCCTAAAATCTCCTGCGTTGACATGGCAAGTCAGCTCTTCAATTCCAGCTGACATGCACTACGAAGAAGTATGGCTTTGGGCTCACAAAAGAATCATAGTGTGTAATCATAGAATCATTTAGCTTGGAAAGAACCTTTAAGATCATTGAGTCCAACTGTTAACCTAACACTGCCAAATCCACCAGTAAACCGCCCCTGAGCACTACATCTACACATGTTTTAAATACCTCCAGGAACAGTGACTCTACCACTTCCCTGGGCAGCCTGTTCTACTGCTTGACAACACCTTCAGTGAACAAATATCCAATCTAAACCTCCCCTGGCACAACTTGAGGCTGTTTCCTCTTGTACTATCACTCGTTACTTACCTGAGACAGACCCCCACCTCTCTACACCCTCCTTTCAAGTAGTTGTAGAGAGCGGTGAGGTTTCCCCTCAACCTACTTTTCTGCGGACTAAAGAAGCCCAGTTCCCTCAGCTGCTCTCCATAAGGCATGTTCTCTAGACCCTTCACCAGCTTTGTTGCCGCTCTGGACACGCAAAGAAATCCTGCAGCTGTGTGTAGGGTCAGTCTGTAGGCTGATAACTACCATTCAGTACTGAGAACAGCAACACTTCTACCATTTGTAACTTCGCTGTACGTGTCCGTATTCTTTCAGGGCTTAGGTTTCCTTATGTAACTGATTGCACCCCTTTTCTCTTGCTTTATTCAGAAAATTCATTTACATTCTTTTAAAGCTGTTCTTGTAATTTCTGGAGGTTTAGTTTTAGTCTGAAGTCTCTTATCTAAATTAGAAGCTTCCAGTCTTTTCTTTGGGGATAGGTTTCTGCTTTCTCTTTTACTGTACAGCCCCCATGCATACATATAAATGTACCTATGTTCAGTTATTTGAGTCTTTAGCTAGAAATGAGCATGTTGAAAACGGGCAATTAGAATGTCCCGGAAGTTTAAACAAAGTACTGTGCCTTATACAGTTTTAACGACAACAGACTTCGAAGTCTGGCCAAAGAAAACATAATCTAGTTCTTTTTGAGTTTATCTCATGTTTTTGTACTTTCTAAACAGCATCCTTTTTGTTTCATTAACAAGATGAACCTCTTTTTTAACTACTGCTGGTACAATTTCTAAAGTCTGGGGCTGTTCCCTGAAATTTGTCTGCTGCTTAAAAGTCTTGAAGAAATACATAACACAATGTGTCTTATCCTATGTGCAGAAAATTCCAGAAATGAACTTATTTAGCCATGATACTAGATTTAAATGTTTAAGACTTAAAACTGTATAAGGCAGACTTTCCATGTGACATTTGATTCCTTTATTAGCTTACATGTAGGAAGCACATAAAAAGAAATACCTAAGTGACCTGTTGGAATTCACCACCTACTGTATCTCTGCATCACAAAGGCTCTTTTAACTTGAGTAATAAATATGTTTTTTAGTCATAGTAAGCAAATTATTTGTTTATAGGAACTGTGGAGCACTCTTCAATCTCTTCAAACTGAATGAAAATTCAAAATGTGAATTTCCATTCACATAAATATAATTAAGTGTTAGGCTGCAGTGACCTAGTGGATGAAGTTGCCAGGGTTTCTTCTGGTCTTGAACCCATTCATCTAGCATAACACAACTGCACAAAACCCAGTGGCATCATTCATGTAATTCACTGCCATTGAAAGCAGAGTTCAGCACTATCAGCATCGGTGCTGTAAATAATTAGATACATCATATGTGTCTGTTCCCTTAGAGAGCACATCTAAGCCTCTATGAATTCTTGCATACATACATGAATCATAAATAGATATTATTACATGACATTATCCTGACCTCCTGACAACTTGGTTGCATCTTTGTAAAAAAAAATTACTTTTTCAGTTATATTGCTGTAACATATTTGCAGGGACCATTCATTTAGAATGCTCCAAACAAATATTACTCCTATGAGGAATATTTCACACTTAATTTAGAACAGTGCTACATCACAGAGAAAGCAAATATTCTTCTTTGTTTCTAACTGTTATTTTAAATTTAATTTAAAATTCTTGGGTAGTTCCTTTTCTTTTTTTCTGTTCCTAATATTAATTTCTGTTTTCTTGACAGTTCTCCTAACTTTGTTTTGATTCTGGGTCTGACTGTTGCTGACACAGCAATAGTTTATAGTACACTGGGAAATTTTAAATGCATACATTTTAATCAGTTTGACATTACTGCTTTGATGTAACTTTCCTATACTGATGATCAATAATTTCTGAGTAAGTAAACATACTGACTGTCCAGAGATCAGGTAGATCCCTGCTGAAAGAAGGAAAGGACTGATTAGTGTCCGAAGAGCATGATAAATGGCGACTTAATTTGCTATTTTTGTATATTCAACAAGATAAGTTTACCCACTGGTGCTAAAGCTACGTAGGAAGCATTTTTGAGTTGTGCTCTCAGAAAGATCTTGTTAAAAGCAAGAAAAATGTTATCTTAAGTATTTTCCATATCTTGGGGGGTGGTTGTGTTTTTTATATGAGGAAATTCTTTTTTGGATTTGCCTGCTGCTCATTCATGAATATAAGTGCTAATCTGAGATTTTATGATATCATGCTCAGTTTATATGGAAATCAATATGATGTCACGAACAAGATATTGAATACAAGCAACTATTAAATCAGCCTCCTATAAATGCTTGAGAAGCAAATTATAAACAGTTACTATGTCTTAAAATAATAAAATTAAGCTGTCTAGAAACTGTATTATTACTAACTGCCAAATTATGAGACCTTCATTTACACGGCTAAGCACTTGCTCACTGAAGTGGATCTATTGATACCAGTGGGACTAATCTGTAAATGCTTGTTTATGAAAGACTGATATGGTATACCTCAAACTTCTACATATGTCATTTAAAATTAATCTCTTCTGTATTTTCGAAGACATGGTGCAGGAAGGGCTGGTTTGCAAGTGCTTGCTGCAAAGAAGAGAAACCCTACAATAGCATACAAAAATTAAAAAGAAAAAAAAAAAAGAAATTAGTCAGGTTCTGGTACATGTGGCACCTAGTAAAAGAATTGTATCAATTGAAATATGTTTGTAGCTTAAATGTTTGATAAATACCAGGGATCTTTTTATTCTTTGCCAGTTTTAAGGATTTGTCACTCCTCATTTAGTACTATTCATGTGAACAATACAACAGTTTTTTCTAGTAAGTATTTTATAATAAGTTAATAACTGACAGAGAATTTATACAGATATTTCCCTATAGAGACTTTTCCTTCAAAACTCCCAACGTCAGACCAACACAATGAGTTTTAGGCACTGTGCTGTAAATGAGTGTAACAAGACAAAACCTGAGGTATATAAGACTCTCATTTAAAGCCAATGAAAGCTTTAACTGCACACAGTTTATAAGATTAAATCATGGCAGTAACTCTTGTTAAAAAAGGGTTTAGATATTGATACTAGGCTTTAACCTGTGTTCATGAAAAAAAACTTTCATACACTTATGTGCAACATAGAATTCCTTTAAGTAGCCTGAGTGAGCAGTTGAAGATAGAGTGATAGTAATTTGACAGCAGTATGGTTTAATTTACATATCTCTTCAGATGAGTAACCATCTCTCACATATCTCTGTAAGTACAAAAATTCCCAAGTGTGCAAGTGTGGAATGGCCATTCATTTGTTTGCATACTCCATGAAGAGAGTAGCAGTAGCAGAATGGGCCAAGCTTCTACCAAGAGACGAAAACTGCTGGGCGGCTAAAGTAGAATAGGGAAGGTAGCCCAAAGTAAAATTCGCCCAAAGAAATGTAGTGTGAATGATGTGTCATCAGTATCCTCTGTTTCATGCTATCCTATTGAGCTGCACTACAAGCTAATGTAGATGTAGCCAAAATGATTCCCATTATACATCACCTTTAGTAATTGCTAGTGACCCACTAAATGTTTAGTGTCAGTCAGACTAGAAAGTAATGTTTAATGTAAATGGGACAGAAAACAAAAATGCAGTAGGTTCCAGGCAAAAATATTTAGAAGGAACCTTCTAGCTATCAACACCAGATAAGTGGCCAACTTCTAGCAATGGGAGGAAAAATAATAACAAAATAAAAGCAAAGCAAACAAATTTTCCATTCCAGAGGCACCTAATAAAAAACCTGTATTTTTCATAAAAGCTTTCTATTTGGCTTGTTTTGTTTCGCCTTTTTTCAATCTGAAAAAAAATTGTTTTTTTTATTTTTTCATAGTATTTCCAAACTTATGCTTGATGAACAAAAGTAAATAATTGTGTTTTCCCTGTTATTTTTGAAAACAGGAAGTGAGGAGAAAAAAAAAAAGCAAAACTCTGGGAATTTGTTGGAGTTCAAGTTCACTCTCAAGGAATATTCCCAAGAAACAAAGGAATGGTCATTTAACTAAACTGTAATTATGTTTAAAGTAACAACCTGGGCTTCAAAATGCTGCCTGTTACATTGGTTCCAGCAAATTTTATGGATAGGATTTACGATGATCTCCTTTAATATTGTGTGTAAAACATTTAAGTTTTAAATAACAACTATAAGTGAGACTTCAGAGATAAGTGACAATGTTATAGATTTGCAGGTCTTTTTATCAAGAGAATAGCATGTCCTTGGACACATGTGCGTGTGTGTGCCTGCATGTGTGTGTTATGTACACATGCAGGCATTATAATAAAATCTAATTTCTCAGTCAAGAATTACAGTAGACTTTGGCCCGTGAACAACTTTGATTTGAAGGTTAAAAATTATGATTGGTATATCAACCTATTCCTTAACCAAGCTGAATAGATACTACTATAACCATGGAATTTCAAAGGATCGAGACATTGATATCTATGGAAACTTTGACCTGTACAGAATTCTGCTTTCACAATTTATTGCTTTTACAGTGCTTCAATCTGGCAGGCACTAAATATCTTTCTCTAGCTATATTATGCAATGGGCCTGGGATATGGAATATTATATTAAAGGCCCCTGGAATTCTTCAGTCCCTCAAATCTTTGCAGGAAGATTAAATGAATTCTGCAGCAGGTTTTTCTAAATCCTATAGTAATAATGTCCAAGCTGTCTAGACTTTTGTTCCTTGGATTCTATGGTTGTACTGTCACATAACTAATTAGAGAAAGTTGGCACATATACACAGGTTAGGGTTTCTGCTGACTTACTGAAGAGTCCACTCTGGAATTCTTAGGCTTTAGCCACCCTGTGAAATTCAAAGCTATTGATTTTGTTCTCCTGAGTTGATGTAGTGCCTACCACTGGTTTTGTTGGGCTTTTATCACCATTTAGGAGGTCATCTTTAAAATTTAATTATCGTTACAATCACAAAAGATGTACTCATTTTATCCAGAATATGAATCAGAAGGATGGTATTTTTCTGATACTGTCCCTTCCACTAGTCTTGCCAAACCTTTAATATATAAATTAGACTTTTAAGTAATTGCTGCGTTATTTTTCTTTATACTTCTTTTCAAGATGGAGGAAGAACAATAAGCTTTCTCCTGATGAAATCATTCTAGAAAATCTCATTATTTTACGATAAGAAACTACAGCTTGAGTTTTCCACTCTAGTCCTGTCACACTGTTGTGTAGTGTCCTACTTGTGCAACTAAGATCATTTGTTCTTTGAATATATATATTTTTTTAATGTTTTGATTCATTTTTGAAGTTTGTTTCTGTTAAGAGGGTTCTGCAGAGCTTCTCAAGTAATGCTTACCTGGTATCCCGTGGACAGTGGTTACTTTCACCTGGCAGTGTTATGGTTTTATTAAGATTCTTAGGAAAGAGATACCCCAAAAATCTGTCTCTAGAACTGAACTATCTGAGGTTCTTGTAGAAGTAGAGAACTAGGCCATAAAATTTTAACTACTGTAAAACCCAGGAATTTCAGCACTGATTCCTTCTTATAGTGCCTTTACAGCCTTGTAAGAATTCATACTTTTACATTTTCAACAATGCTGACAGGTGGTAGTAGAGAGGTCTTTTATCAATGATAGAAATTTTTTGGCTGATAAATAGACTATAAATGGACTACTTTATGGTTGTACTTCTCTAATGCACCATATTTAGGAAGCATTAGGAAGACTACATAGTTAAAAGGAAAAGATAATGTTTCAAGAAGAGAGATAATAACCAAGACTTTTTATGAAGTCACAATTAAGATAATAAGCAGCCATTAACATTTATAGCTTATAAAGATAAAATAATTTATTCTTTACTTTTCGGGCCCTCAATGACTTAAATCATTGAGAAAATCTGACACCACATTTAACTGGAGTTTTTCCTTACTCGGATTTCTGCTGTGGAATCTAAGAAAGGCTCTTAAAAGGTGGAATCAAATACAGCAATTACCATGAGGCTAATTAAAGCAATAATTACATCAAGATAAATTTAGTAAAATTGGTAAGAGAACTTAGTAGTCTACTGCTTTTCTGTTAATTGGGTCTCAATTTTCTGTTTGTGTTGGTCAATGCTGTTTTTTTTAAAGCTTTGAAAACTATTTTCCCATCAAGAGGCTGTTTTCAGTGCCGATACCCCACCTTGTGTATTAGTACCTAGTGAAGTGCGTTTTTCAACAAATACTGGAAGTGTACATACATATAAACTCTTTTATTCTAGAATGTCACTGTGGAATGCCTGTGAGATTCACAGAGGAATTTTCAATGACTGAATTCACCACACACTTCTCATTCTTAGCTGGGCTGTTCTTTGTTGTAGAACAGTTAATTTGAGTGAATGTGCAGCTGTTCCAGCAGGCAGCCATTCAGCTGATTTGAGCATATTCTCATAGCTCTGTAGCCTGGTTCTCCACATTTGCTGTGGTGTGCCACAAAGAAGCAAATGTTTCTTCAAATCTGATTAACTTTTTTTAATAGTCTTGGAGGATTCTGCAAAGAATAACTTATTTGGTAGAGTATCTTTTTGGACAACGCTACAGAAGTAATCTTTCTATGCCATGTTTTCATGCTAAGCATAACTGGTGGGCAAAATAATTTATGATTCTCAGGCTGCTTTTTTCTTATGAACCATGAGGCTTATTCAAAAGCCTCTGATTTTAATTATGAGCGGATTCCCAAAATAGAGAGGAATTAAAACCTTCAAAGACTTTAACTATTTTTATCCCATGTAGTGATGAATTACTCAACTATGCATTGACTTTGTGAGCTATGTGTTGCCTTTGACAACTTAGTGTCTATTTCGATAAAGTATATATGATCCAAACTAAATATTTTGACTAAAAATCGACCCGTTTTACTTGCAAGCAGCACTTGTATGCTTAATGTTAAGTATGCTTGAATACATTGCTGGATGTTCCCCTTCAGCTCTGAGCAACTTAGACAGAGACCTAGCCCTCAGCTTTCACATCTTTAATATGCCAGTAATGTTAAATATCTAATACACACTGTTTAAATTCATTGTATTAAGTGTTATCCAGGATAAACAATTGTTATAAGGCAGCACATTTTTATTTCTTAGGTGCCAAATAGACTTTTAACACTTCTGGGGACAAGTTAAGCATGCACATAGTTACAAGTAATAAGATGAAAAAATGGCTGTGTATTTCTGATACCTCACCACAAGTTCTCTGCCTCTGCCTTCTACTGTCATCCCACTTATCTCTGACATGGTGGAAGGCTGCTTCAGCAGAGACATCAAACATTTGTCTTGTATAATGCACTATATATATCATCTATTAACTTTCTAAAATTGCCTGAGCAGTCTTTCCCGACAAAGGTGGTCACAACAATTCCACAGGGAATGAAATAGAACTAATCTATATAGACAGATGCCTTTTGTACTTTTTTTCCCCTCTATGTACTTTTTAGAGTACTTCAAGAATGCTCAGATGTATTTGTAAATTTTATTCTGTTGTTCTGTCTCCTTCCCCAGCTCTGCTCTTCCTCTCTTCCTTTCATCATTCTGTCCTGTGAGACTTCCTTTTTTCCCTGCAATTTTCATATAAGAATAACATTATGAACATAGTCATACATGTTTAGATACCTCAGTGTTGTTTTAGAGACCACTATCAGAATTGTTAGTAGCCCATGACTCCATTTATACATGTTTTCATTTAAAGTTATTGGGACCTGTGCGGTAATATCATTAAGTGCTTAATTTATGGCTCCAGATCATGAAATGTTGCCAGATTACGTATGTGTAGTTTATTTGCAAATAACTTTATAAAATACTATTTCAGTCTTACAAAGTCAAGCAGTTAAAATTAAAAAAAAAAAAAAAGTGTTTGTGAAGATTAAAGTCATTCTGTGAAAAAATTCTCAAAGAGAAAGAGTGCAGATTTGTCCAACAAATACCTCAGAATGATGACTAAATCACAATAATGAAATCCACAATAATGCATGTGGAATTTCATGTGCTGAGATGATAGACCTGATCTGAAATGAAAGCTCTTCACTGAACAGTGAAAGAGCACTGCCAATGCATGACATACAAATGCGCAAAGAAGCCATTTAAGCAAAGCAATCAAAGACAAAAATAAAAATAAAACCTAGAAAAAGCAAAACAATAATTTACTGGAAATATTTTTATAGCAGATGTTGAAGGAAAGAGATAAAATTAACATCTGAGATGCCAAATGTAGAATCAATCAATTCCTCAGCAAATTTCTTGCTCATGAATAGCCAGTAGCAATTTCTGTACACTGTGCAAGACTTCTGAGGGCCTCCCTCTGTGGACCCATGACAGGCAGACAGGCGAGGCTGGGAAGTACAGTCAATGAATCAGGAACAGCTTTAACCAATTTAGGGACATCTAAGCCAAGTGGTAACAGCATGCTGAGTGCTTCTTACAAACACACAATCCGACAAAACCCAGTGCCAAAATTCCATGACATTCAAGATCCACAAAAAGCAAGCTCCAGAATACTGGCTATATTTCCACACCTGGGATCTCTTAACATATCATACTCGTTTCAGAAGCAGTTCTAGCATCAGCTGGCACACTGTATATATGGTGATCTGTACGGGCATCTCCAAAAGTCATGTATGTTCAGGGGCACAGAGCAAGAAAATAACCTGAGCTCATCAGGGCGAGGACAGGAGTTCTACACATCTAACTCTAATGGTTGCTCCAAAAGAGTTATTCTTTTGTCGTTTAGTGGCTAATTGTCTCTAACTTGTTCCGCTGCTTCACTTAGTTCTAATTTGGCTGGTGAAAGAGGAAGGGCACAGCACTTTGGAAACACTTTGCTGGAGATGTGGCATGCATAGCTCAGGCTGACAATGACTGCACAAAACCTCTCAAAGCACTCATTTCTTGAGGGAGTCATGTAGGGAATGAAAGGGGGAATTTCTCTGTATGTATAGCAGGTTTTGTAGGAAGATGTCCAAATCGGGAAGTATTACTGAGCTAAGGAAAATAAAAGAGACAATCCAGAACCACTGGCAGGGAAACTTCCAGTATTTCTGGAAGCCTAAAAAAAAGTATATTCCATCTTTAAATTAATGAGACACACATGAATCTATAAAGTAACATGAGTTGAGAGTATTGTAAAAAGAGGTTTGTAATGTATAGCCATTATGTGCCTAGAAACTAAGTATTTTATGTTAAATAGTAAAAAAATCTTGTAGAACTAGGAAAATTGCAGAAAGTTGCTTGATTGTTTTCAGTCTGAGAAGCTTTTGCTTCTTTATGAGTATTTTTTTAAAGGAAAGAGTGTTACAAATTATTCATTACTATTTTAAAATATTCTGCAAGTTTGTTAATTTGTTAAAGGCTCCTGTTAAGATGTAAAGCCATTTTCGAAATACTGTGAAAATTGTGAATTTTCTCAGCTGTATATTTCCATCAGTAATGATATTCTCTCTTTAAAGACAAAACATACACACGTATACTGACAAAAGTTTTTCCTTTGCCCCATTTTAGGTAAAAACAAAATAAAATTACATTAGAAGTATATAAAAGCTTTAAAATCTCCCCTTCTGGAGAAATAGTGAGAGATTGAAGTTAATGGGTTTTGACCAAGAACATGTGCCAATTTTCAACAACCTTATTTTTATGACAGCATAAGAAGCTCCTGAATGAGAAAATTTATAGTGGAAATGTTGGCAGGAATTTACCTAACGCTGTTTAAATGGTACTACTATGTTAAGAAATGCACTGGATACCAGGCAGCTTTCTGTGGAATATGATAAACATATAAGGTCTCTGTAGGGAATCTCAACAGAGCCATTTTTATTATCCGTAACAGTGGGTCTCTTTACTGTGATGTTGTTTTTACACATGATATATGGGAATGAATATGAAAATAACAGCAGTTGGCTATTACATTTTTTATTTCAACATATTCTATAGTGTGCATTTACATGGTGCTTAATTATTATTTGTTGCAAAAACTGTGTCTCAGCTACAGCCTGTTTTATTTTATAGCATTTTCTCCCTTCTTTGAGATTACAGATGTGATGCAAGCTTCCAGAATTATACTGTTGATCACTTGCATGCTGAGCTGCATGCTGGTAATAGGAAGTGCCCTGAATTAAATCTTAGGAATTTAGACTGGTTCCCAGTGAAGAAGTAAACAAACAGCATGAAAATGACAGAGCAGAAGTTACACCTTCCCACCCTCTCCTTTCCAATCCAGACAGCATTTTAAGGCAGAATTTTTCACCCAATCCATTTGGCATTTATTTGCATTGTTTTGCCGTGTGAACACTAGCAAAGATGCTTTTCAGAATAGCAACAGAAATTAAGTAGATATTTCATTTATAACCACATTTTCCAAATATTACATGCCTAGTTTTGTTTTCTGAATGAAAGCTCTGTCCTTCTGATGAAATGTAGACAAATCATTGTTTTTGTTATTTAATCCGCTTATTCTTTTCTGCAGGGTGAGATCCAGCAACTGTTGATTATAGCTGACCCCAGAGCTGCATATGACTATTGTGAGCATTATAGCCCCGACTGTGATTCCCCAGTGCCCAATGCTGCTCAGGCTCAAGATCCTCAGGTTGATGAGGTGAGTAATCAGTCATGTATTACTAGATTTATTGCACATCAGGGGTTCTGCTTTCTGCTGGATACAAGTTACCCAGCTTGTATTTACAACTAAATGGCCTGCATTGTTCTAGGTATGAGGGAGGAAGGTTGCAGGATTACATTCATTTGTGCTATCCACTTATTTATGTCAAGCATTTGAAGGTACCTGTCACTCTGGTATTTGAAGAGCCATCATGCTCAACGAAGTTTAGCAATAATTACTCAAAGAATGATAGCAATATGAGTTCGTTTAGTTGTACCTATTTGTTCTTCCTGTGTACTTTGATGCTGAGTACCATCAAGTGCCACATTTCAGAGTATTCTGCAATTTTAAACACTGAAATGCCATATATTTTAATGAGCTGCATTGAGTGTACAAATGCATGTACACACAAAATTATTTCAGCCAGTTCTACTAGTAGCACGTAAATATCAACTGGGACAAAACAAAATTGGAATTTTTCCAACAAACACAACAAATGTTTACAGAAACCATTTGTCACTTTAGACAAGTTCTCACAGCCATAAAGTGAGCAATTCACTGAGGACAAGATAGTTCCTCAGGTTCGGCCTATGACAGTCAGCAGTTGTATGTATTGCTGTACGCATTCTAAATACTCATGTCAAACACTGTAAAGTGGAAAGCTTTTGCAAAATTTAACTAGTCTTAATTAAACTTGGCTCTGGACAGTACACACTCAATTTTGTGTGGTCTGACTGGTTATTGTTACTGATTGTTCAAGAGATCACCATTAAAAATTTGCTCAATTGTTCTCAGATGCCTGTTTTGACCCAATTTTGAGACAGAACTTTTCCTAAATACAATTTTGTTTATTGTCACTGTTTATTCTATCTGAATGAAAATTATGTCGTCAAGTGACTAAGGTCCACAGGGCCCCTGAACTTAGTTCAAAAGAACTCCCACATCCATTGCATCAGAGGCATAGTTCAAGATGTGTCAAGTCAGGGCATAGGCCTTTACACAACACTATAGTGTGTGGAGGCTGGTCACTTCACAAGAACCCTGTAGAACCTTCTGTCTGGGTGCCTGGCTATGTGGATCTCCATGCACTATACTCCAAAACAGAACAGACTGAAAGCATATTGCTGATATTTTATGGGAAGTAAATAAAAGATAGTGAAAACCAGTTATTTTTTTCTCATTATTAAATTTTAAAGAAATTTGCAATTTTGCTTGGGAACTTCCCTAACCTTTGCTGCGAGGTGTTTTAGCACTCTGATTCTTTTTCTGTTTCCTGTGTGAAGACCTGGAGGGTTTGAAGAGGCTAGGGCTTTTTTACTTTGAAATAAGACTGAAGAGTTCTCAATCTAATAAACTCATCTTTGTGGAAACAGTTGTTAAAATCTCTCTTGGTCTCCTTCTTGAAGAGGAGTATGTCTAAATACTTAAAATGCTTTAGTTCAGAGTTAACCAAGTTGAGAGTACTGTCATGTCCAAACTCCCATCAACTCCTAAGCAGGAATTAACATGGCTTAGAAAGACTGAAAATATATGCTTGCTCTGACCACTACTGATGGCAATGATGGCTCCTGTCCTTTAGTGTAATGCATTTGGACAAGGCTTGGAGTCCACAGAAATTAGTTGGGATAAGACTGTAGATTCAAAATCTATTCAAGATGAAGAAGAATTAATACTTGTGCTTGGTTGTTAGCCATGACTACTGGTGAATTATTAGAGTGTAATTCAATATTTCTGAAGGATGTAGAATATGAATAAATGACCCAGGGATTACATTCCTTACATAATGGATGACTAGCTAAATCTCCTGTTTCAAATATTATGTTTATACTATACCAAAGCTGTTTAATAGTAACATCAGTTGAGAGCATTCATTTGTAGATCAAAAGAAAAATAAGTCTCATCATAATTATAAAAAATATGTGCACATATGTAGTTACATGCTCATCATATAGAATGCCTGTTTATATACTGCACATCTATTGAAAACAGTCTGTGAGCAGGCTGAGCAAACAAAAGAAAAGGAACCATAAAATCAAACATTTGATGCTGTTCTCCTTGAGAACATCTATAGCGTAATGCAACTGCCACTGGAATCAGTGGATATCTTATTGTTAAATTCAGCAGCCATAGCAAAAATTATCTTGGTGTTAGTGTTGTTTCTTAAGGTCTATTGCTTTGCCCTGTGATAACACATAGATTTGTGGGAGGCCTTTCAGAAAAAAAAAGGTAAAATCAGAGACCTTAATTTGTTATGTAACATTTTTAAATTATTTTGAAAAAATTTGAAGAGGTAAAAGATTTAATAAATGGAGAACTGCCATTTCTGTTTGTGTCCATTTATTGCTCTGAGGGGTGATCGAATTATTTTGTGTTCTGAACTAAGAAACAGCTTCCTTGTTGCTATCCATGAATTTATATGGTAACTTCGTATGAATATTCCCACTGAAGTCAATGGATGTCTTTAACATGTTGTGTAATAGTAATCTGAAATAATGACATCAGCAATACTACCAGTGTGATGAATATGCAATAGAACTAATGACTGACTGAATTCCCTGAATTATAGAATTGTTTCCTAAATGATAAAAAAGCAGCTTGTTAAAGCAGGCTACTTCATTATCTTCTGAGAGGCAGTCTATCAAATCACATAGATAATTCATTTTAAGGAAATAAATGAAACAACTCTTATTTAGGTACTGGAAGAAGTTATAGAAGATAGAAATGCTGATTTTTTTAAAACTGCTGATTGCAAAATTAAATAAGGCATTAAAAGTTAAAAATATAATGACAGTCAGTCTAGATGGAAAAAAAAATATTTCAAAATGCCTGATTGCACATTTTGAGATTATGTTTGACAGTGATATCTGATAGAATTTATAGACTAGACCTTCATAAATCGGATTTGTCAACATATGATATTTGAATGAAAAAAAAAAAAAAGGCATTGTATGATAAAAATAAAGTACCTGACAAATAGATTCAAATCTGGCTGCAATTGTGAACGTGTATGATTTACCAGACTGGGATACTAATCAAGCTGAAAACCAACAAGAAAAGATTACTGTGTATCTAGATTGTTTTCCTGGTTTTATCTCTGATGTTTTCACACAAACTCTTAAGAGAGAAGGAAGAGAGATCACTAGGCTAAATGGTGGTCAGGATTGTGTGTTTCAGTGTCAGCTTTGGCTTAAGCCAGGAGTAGCTGAATATACTTGTTGAACAGTAGCCTTGAAAGATTCTGGTTATTAAAGAAGGGAAGGACTTTGTACATGAGCACTCAAAGTAAAAATGGGAAAAAATGTGGTGCAGGTTACGGTTTGTAAATAAAGGAATATGAATACAGGTGTGATATTACTTCTTTGTATGCTTTTGGTTAAAACATACACTGGAACATCCCATACCATCTTGGCGTTTCATCACTAAATCAAATATTGCAAAAATGGAAGTGATTCAAATAAAAGCTACGTAACTGTTCTAATTTTGGGAACTGGACAACTTAATGTGGTTGTCTTTTCTGCAGTAATGATAAAAGCTTGAAATGTTGTTCAGTTCACGTGTGCAAAGAACCTTCACAGAAATAAAATACTGGATGCAGATGAATCAAAGGGCAGGGAGAAAAGAAATAAAGATTGTATCAGATAAGAAAAGGTTTACTAAAATTTTTTATAAATTAAAGAACAAATGACCAAAATGGTGTATCTCTAGATAGCTTCAAGCCAAGGGTAGACGTCTTTCCAAAATTTTTGGGAAATGTCATTTATACTTTACTTGGCTCAGTTACAGGCTGACTGTAAGAAGTTTTGAAGTCTGAAAGCATACAGGAGTTGGTCACGGTGATCTAATAATGCCTTTTGGCCTTACATCTCTGAGCCTCTGAATTATTGCAGACCAGAATAAGAAACTGATACTTGGCTTAGAGGAAAGAGACAAATTATGTGATTGCAGAGCCTATAAATGTGTGTTTCCAGTACTGACTGCAAAACCCAAAGGAAGTGGTTGATTGTTGTCAGTGAAATAGTAAATTATGTTGGTGGAGTTGCACCTGAGCAGAAGAATAGGATTTGTCTTGATATCACACACCTTTGTAGTCTCCTGGCAAGTTCACAGTATGGGAATGGAGTTATTCTGAAAAGCTGGACTATTTTTAGACCATTAAAGAAACATCTGGAGAGAAAGATATATCTAAGATGATGTAGGTTTAAAGGTAATTAATTAATTAATTAGTTTAACTGAGTGTAATCCTCATTGCTCTAGGCAGTGTTCTTTCTGCAAAGGAGTAAACAATCAAATACCCAACATTGTAGGGTTTTTTTTTGGCATTTCTTTCAATAGCAGTGCTGACTTAAAAAACTTTCCTTGTCTGTACTTATGCCTACCCTATGCCATCTTTCCAGTTCAGTTGTTAATTTTTGTTACGCGTTTGTTGGGGGCAAGGACTTCATCTAGACTAAAAATATCTGTCTAACCATAAAATGGGAAAAAGGATGGAATATATTGTTGTGATCTTCTATTAAATGACCCTGAGGATGCATGTCACACCCTTGCAACAACAGGAGTGCAGTATTTGCTTTCTGAAATGTTTGGGTTTGTCTCAAGACCTTGAGACCTTGACTTTGCTCTCATATGTAGTTTTACTGGACACTGATTTATAATCAAAGCGTCTTTACTGATGATACCTTAAGAGTTGCATTGAGATTTTCTTTTCCTTGTTGCATTTTCCTTTTACTTCAATGTTAGATTCAATCACATACACTTGGCCAGCTCACAGAAATTAGAGCAGGGAAAGACCTAACCAGTCGTCATCTTCCTTGAAGTTGGGCAGCATATTTTCTGGACTGTCATCAGGTCTAGTTTTCAATGGACCCAGCTATCAAGCTTTCAAATCTTCTCTTGGAAGATTCTTCTGCAACCCAATAAATCACTGTCTGATTTCTGCTGAAGAAATGTTCCCTGAAGGAAATCTGCTACATTTACTTTGGTCTTATCCCAAACTAATAGATTACTTGGAGAAATGAAATGTTTGACTTTAATAAAATGAACTTGGTAAAGGTACAAATGGCGGCCAAATACATCAACTTGGAGCCTTCAGGCATCTTTTCATACCATGTCAATTTAGTCCTTTCAGGTGTTTTACTGATCAGAAAGACTGGTTTTCTGAAGAACACAGAAAGATAATTATTTTCATGTTTAATTTCATGTTTAGTGTCATGTTTAGAATGGTAGTTAGCTAACGTAGCACGTTTTTAAAATAGTGATGTTCCTAGCTCTCTTTTTCTTTTTATAGATAGATACATTTTTGCTTTAAGCAATTAACATAATAAAGAACCTTGTGTCATCTTCTCCTTTTGACAGAGGCTATCTGTGGGAGTTGAAGATTTTGTTCCTATGTCCTTTTATCTCCATGCTTTTACCACTTTTATTAACAATATAAAGACTCTGTGGTAGAAGAGGCCATCTTTTATATTTTTCAACTTCTCTTCTGCCCTAAGATTGACATCCACCACCATTTATTTATTTCTATTACTACATGTGTTTTTTTAAACTCTAAATTTTCTTGGTATCCTTTATTTTATTGTATTTTGTAAACTGTTAGTGGGCCTAGAATGCTTCAAAGTAATTTTTGCCCTTTGAGCTAGCTAGATTATTTAACATAATCTTTAGGCACGGAAAAATTGAGCTTATTGCAATTCTTTTGTTTAGAATTTAAATTGTTCTTTGTATTGTGGAAAGATAAAGCAAAATTTGCTAAAATCTAAGCTTGGAACGGGGTGCTAAATTTTTAGAGTATGGATAGCAGAAGAATCCATTTTCAAAGTAAGATTGTCTTCAGAATATTTAAGTAATTCCACAGTTGAAGCAGACCTTGCATGCTGCTGATCCGCTTCTAAAATTCATCTGATGAAGAAAACAGTTCAGCTCTTTAATTGGAATTGCATGATGATCTGGTAGTGTAATATAATCATTCTGGTAAAGAAAGCATGAGGTCATAGTGGAAAGATTTTGTCCCATCAAGAAACAGCAGGTTTTATTCTTCTTTTCATTTGTAAGAAAACAGTCATATGCAATATTCATTACAAGAATGGCTGTTCTGTAGCTATTGGTGGTCTTACAGGAGAAGAAAGAAAAACAACAGAAAATTGCATCACATTTGAAGTATGTGGTACCTGATGTTTCTTAGCTGAAATCTCTTACCAAGTTCCAGCTGTAGTCCAAGTTGAAGATATGATTTTGAGTCAATGTTTTTGATATTCATGTGAAATCACGGGGTAAGTTAATATGGTTGTATATATTTTGCTATAACTATGAGCACTTGGTGAATCTCATAGAATCATAGAATGGTCTGGGCTGGAAGGGGTCATCTAGTCCCACCTCCCCGCAGTCAGCAGGAACATCCCCAACTAGACCCAGTTGCCCAGGGTCTCGTTGAGCTTCACCTTAACTATCTCCAGGGAAGGGGCCTCAACCATGTCCCTGGGCAACCTGTTCCAGTGTTCCACCACTCTCATAGTAAAGAACTTATTCCTAATATCCAATCTAAATCTGCTCTTCTCCATCTTGAAGCCATTGCCCCTTGTCCTGTCACTGCAGGCCTTTGTAAACAGACTCTTCCCAGCATCTAATCTCTGTTGTCTCAGATGTCTTATTATCTAGCAGCAGTAGGGTTTCGGTATTCTTTCACAGACAGATCTCTGAGCATGACTGCAGTAATGCTGCACAGCTGTGGTAGGTATATTTTGCACTTGGCTAAATCTGTACCCATGGAAGTATGGGTACCCATCAGAATGATCCAAAAGCTGAAAGCCCCTTAAAGTCCCATTCTATCTTCTTGACACTCTGGCTACCAGGGTAATAATTTCCTTTGGTATAGAGCTAACAAAACAAATTATGCTCTCTTCAACTACACTCTTTTGTCTCTGCCATTCTTGCTTTCCTTCCCTCCTTTGATTTTGTGCTAGAGTTAGTAGTCTTGACTAAATTTAGAAATCGACACTTGTTGTACTGGGTTGCATTTCCTTTTGCATTAATTTTTTTTGAAATTCTAGATGCTTTCTTCTGTGTTTTCAAAAGTCTGCTTATTCTCTTTCCTTTGATTATCAGTGCAACCATGACAGAATTCTGTGAGACCCCCCAACTTCTGTGAACTAGTACAAGGTCTGAGGTAGCATGGGTTTTGCAGTCAGAAATGTTAGTATCCAAAATGTGAATGTACTTTTCTCAAGGCTTGTTGAGGCCTCGGACTGAGTGGGTCATGCCCCTGTCTCTGGTCATCTGGTAAAGGTGACCTTGTAGTTCTGTAGCTCCAGAAAAAGAAGGGATATATGCCACAAGACCAGTCTTGGCTGTTAACGGCAGGGTAAATTGTGAGTTGCCAGCTTCACAGCAGGTGATTCAAGCCCCATTATTCACTCAATTAAATCTGTTCCTGGTGTTTGTCAATTTAGTCCTCATTTAACTGCCCAGTCCTTCAACAGTCCTGTTGTCTCATCTTAAAAATGGAGAATAGCGTTCATCAGGTTGAATTAATAAAATCATCTTGTGGAGTAAATCATATTTCCAAAGTGTATCTTTACACCAGTTAGGGGTGTAGAGATGCATTCCTCCATCTGGACAGATTGTGCCTCAGGAAATACACCTGGAAGTTTTTGCATCTGTATTTCACTAGTAGCAACAGGACCTGTGCAGAACAGTACAAAACATATTCTCTCTGTTTATCAGCTGCTGTGAAAGACTAGGACTACTAGTCTTTCAGAAAGAAATGCCTTTCTGTGTAGGAAGTTTAGGGCTACTATATATTCCTTCTTGTTCCCCTTGTACCAATGGCAATACAGAGTACTGCCAATTAGAAACTACTTGGACATGATTTCAGCACGGTGGCCACAAATTCTATCTTGTAGGTTCAAGAATTCCCATAATACCCCTCTGATACCGTGCTCTTAAAAAGGAAATAAAAAAATCCATGGAGAAGGTTTTCACTTGCTTGGCGGTAATCTGATTCCAGCATGGAAACTGGCATTCCCCACTTCTGATCCTTTCCTGTTCTTTTTGTCTGTGTGCCTGCATATCATTGCAGCGCAAATGTACCACTGTATTTGCAATAATATTTTGCATATTTCAAGAAAGTTTCATTTTCTTTAATAGAATTGCGTGTAGCACAATACCTAAAGGTAAATTTTTGTGTGCGTGATTATGCATGATGCAATAAATCACTCATGCCAGCTTTTTTGTATGAGTGTTTTTCAGTTCTCATTCATAAATGTCTGACTTTCCAAACTATGCCTCTGGCAGATATTCGCATAAATATCAATTTATTCACCACTTTCTTTTTTTTAATACTAACATACTTGGCAGAGATATTTCTCATTTCTTTTTTTTTTCCAGTCAACATTTCTGTTTAGTTTATGGCTTCTGAAGAACTTTTTGTAACCCACTGTGGTTATTTTATTAATCACTTAGTTGGCACGATTCAGCACAGCCATTCAGCTTATCTTGAGGAAAGTCATACAACTGAGATTTGAAAAACAGTTAGAATAGTGAGTAACACGGAGTTATATTTTGATTGTTAATTGATCAAAATGAATGCTAGAGTTCCAGTTTCAGAATAGGTCTACAATACTACGTATTGTACTACGTACTAAAAGGGAATCTATGTGTCTGGAAGTTATTAAAACAAACTCCTAACATCATATTTAAAATTAAATCCAGCTAATGAAGCAGTACTTCTCTCCAAAATATTCCTCCATTTATCCTTTGAGATATTGGACTATATTTATTATGGGTAGTGTATCTTGGTTTGGTACCTGTAAAAATTTTATAGCAAAGTGTATGATTCATGTTGTTTGGCTGAGGAAGCATTTAAAAGCATGTAATGGGTTGTCACTGGTAGGGCAGAATAGTGAAATTGAAGATATATTCCACAGAAGATTTTTTTTGTAGATCAACCTAGTTTGCATAGACTTGACAGAAGATATGCAAATCGGATTTTATGCATTTGTACACATTTTTACGATTTCCAAAGAAATACAGTAATTTCAATGTTATTTTGTAACTATTTCAAAACAGCTGTTGTTATCCATGTGGTTATTTCTTTTCTTTACTTCCTTTATGTGGCTGCCTATAGTCTCCTAGAAATTTGTCACTGTGTTTTCTTTTCTGGATGTCAGTGGCATACTGCATCAGAAACAAGTTGTACTGGGTTGCATTTCCAGAACTATACTGGGTTGCATTTCCAGAGCTACACAAGCCAGAAAACACATTTTTATACATTTACACATCAATATAAATGTATCATCACAGGCCCTTGGACAGTACCATTTACAAGTCAAAGACATTTCATTGACTTCACTGGGATTAGGACTGATCTTAATTTACTGAACAGGGAGAGAATTATCAAATATTACTTATATCTTACCAACTTTAACTCTAAAATGCTGCTGGTTTTGAAAAGCATAAATGGAATCAACATATTTCAGTAATGCCAGTGATACCACTGATGAAATCAAAGCACTGCTTTCTTTATACAACAGGCAGCTGTAAAGCACCAATATACTTTAAAGAGAGGATATTCTCCCCCTAATATGATAAGTGTTTTGGTTTTTAAGTGTTTTGTTTGAAGTTCTCTTACTAATATGGAATATAGTTTTGGACAATTACCAAAATTATGTTACATTCTTTCTATATGTTTATGAAATCTCATGACTAACCAAGTTATATGTGCATGGATGTAGAAATAATCAAAAGGAAAATCAAACAAAAAGCATCCAACTTCTTAAAAAAAAGCTATGTCTTCTTTTTAAGAAAAGCTGCTGGTCATAGTAAGACTCTGGGGAGTCACAGGAGTGAAGTAACAGAAAGCATTGTAAAGGGATTTTAAAGTGATTAAGGCCTTTCAGTGTTAGTCTCACTCTTCCTGAGGAAATCAACTGCATATTTTCTGTGCACTAAAATCGTAAGTACAAGAATTGTATCAAAAGGCTTTGCCAGAGAAATCAGTTAAACCAGTAATTTATTCACATGGCAGAACATTTTTTGGAATATGGAGATCTGTTTTAATCTCATAATTTATTCTAAAATGTCAGTTTCTTTCTGATGATGATAGTATTTATGACTTCTATGAATCCTCAGAATCATTTGGAAATGTAATGTACTAATCCTTTCAGCAATCTAATGAAAGAGGCAGATACTGTCTTTGTTTTACAGATAATGATGCTGACTTTTAACAGGAAAGAGGAGATTTCTGAAGTGGCTAACTCACTTGACACATTTAGAATATTTCCTCCTAAATAAGGGAAAGCAGACACTTGGCCAGATTCTGGCTGTAATTCCAGCATCCTTTGGCTCTGGGGGATGTCAATTGGTAGCAGCCATGAGACTAATTTACAGTTCCTGTAGCTTGAAGCATGACAAGAGTGGTAAGACAGTTTAAAGCTGCCCTTTCTTCTCAGCCATGATGAGTAGTACTTGGTGCACATAATATGGAGACCAGTATCTTCATGGCACAGCCAAGTTTACAGCTCAGGAGTTCCTGGCTCCCTAGATCATGTTCACAACATTACACAAGCCAATTCTAAGCCCATTTTCTCTTGTAAAAGTTTTGTGGGCCAAATCTTCATTTGATACTAGTTATTACAGATACAGAGCTATGGAGCAATTTACAGCAGCTGAGGATCTGACCTTTCAGTGAAATTATACCAGTGAAGCATTGGTTGGGGAATTTGTACCATGGAGCTGCTCTGGTTTTAAGAACTCTCCAGCAAACAAGAGGAGGATAGCCACAGTTATTTGTGAGTTGTGCAGTGTTTCCTCATTCTAAAATTATTTACTCTATTCATGTCAGATATTGGCATCTGTCTGCAATTCTGGTCATCTGAAAAAAACCCCACAGGTAAAAGAGTATAGAAGTATGGGTAAAAAGAGGCATTATTTGCAATTTAAAGATTTAATGAATACATTATTTCACAAAGGTCAGCTGTTGCTCCCAGTAATCCAAATTATAGTTGATTCTTCTGTGCAGTCCAATAAAAGAGAGTTTTTTCCTGGCACTATTACTTGCTTTTTTATTACTTTTCTATTGTGCTTTGAAAGAAATAAGACATTGTATTTTTCCCCTCTAATGGATATCTGTATTGAATTGTTATACTACCTTAATTTTCTTAAGCTTTACTCCTAAGTAAAGGTTAAGATGCTTTCCAGTATTGCTAATCTAATTTGCTACCACTAACATGGGAATACCTGGTATTTTTCCATTTGCAATGTAGTACACACCAGAAGATTTTATCGAATATGACTATGAGTATGGGGATGCAGATTATAAAGAAACTGATTCTGTAACAGAGGGACCCCCACTGTTCGAAGAGACAGTAGCACAAACAGAGGTAACCGAATCTGATCTGTTTGTTGTGTGGTGTCCAGCTGTCCCCTACCATACGGTTTGTCAATTTGTGTCTTCTGTATGTAAGCTTAATGTTTTTCTTTCACTCATTTCTTTACTCTGTAGCTTAACACTTGCTTTCAGTTAGAGATGGAAGGTCTCATGGCTGACGGCATTCATCTCACATGTGGTTACCCCTCTTTCATTCATGCTTTCTCAATTTTCTTTTCATTTTATTTATGTTTTCCCATTCCATCTTTCATAACGTTTGCAGAAGAAAGCCATCATCAAAAAGAAGAAGAGGACAGTGGCCGCTAGCTCAAAGGACAAACCCCAAAAGGCCACAACAAAAAAATCTGAAAAATATGCATCCAAGAAGAAGAAAAGTTATCAAGCAGCAACAAAAGGCAAACTAGGGGTAAAGGTAGCCAAGAAATAATCAAGATCTTTCCCAAGCCAAGACTGGAAGATCTCTGATAATAAGAAAAAATATACCTAACCCCACTAGATGAATAACGTCTGGCTAATACTGTAACCTGAATAGAAGTGATACCTCTTTAATTTTTCTTACAGGATGTTCTTTTTTGTAATAATGTACTTTTTCTTTAATACTAGGCAAACGTTGTTGATGGATTTCAAGAGTATAGCATAACTGAAAATGACTACGGGCCCCAGACAGAAGCCCCCTTCAGAACTACGGAAGCAAATGAGGTAATAAGAACTACTGAGAATATTATATGCAAAAATACTTGCCCACGAGGTGTCAATAATTTAAAAAGCACAAACACATTTTACAAGGAATGTCTGCCTGTTTAAATATACATATTAATACGTAAGAGCAATTAATACAATTTTATGCTTTCTTAGCCAAAATCAGTTCTTGGGCAAAAATCCCTTTAATTCTGTAGAGATCTGCTGAATCTTTAGGCTGCAGAATTCATGATTTTGTAAATCATTCAGTGATACATGCTGTGGGAATGCAGGGTAATAACCTTCCACAACCTTCACTGTGGATGTGAACAGAACTAGTTAAACGAGGTTAAATACTAGACATAGTCCTCCGAATGTAAGCGGAAGTTGTCTCTAATTTTTACTGTATCTTTTAAGATACAGCATAAAATGATCCTAACACAAGACAAAGACTGGCTGCAACCATAGCAGTATATTAAAGTCGAGTGAGAAACCATCACTTCTTTTTAGTAGCTTTTCAGCTAAAACCCCCAAATTATTTGCCTTCACTGAGGTTCTATGAAATGTCAAAAATTTTGAAATGTCAAAAAGATAAAATTATTCTTTTGACTTATGTTAGAAAACCTATTTTTGGAAAGCCACAATGACAAGCCTAAACAGTATTGTAAGTTTACTACACCTAAAGCCAGTTTTGATTAATATGTCTGCATATTAATTAATGCTAGTTTTAGAAAAATGATGACTGATTATAAGAAATATTGTTCTCATTTTTATTTCACATTTTCCTTTCAAAATGAAGATATGTTGCTTAAAAGATGTACAAAACTGCCCCCATCCCTCCCCCCCTCATTTGAAAAGAGGAAAAAGTGTCCCCTTTTGCTTTTCTGTTTTCCTCCTATGTATCTTGGAAGGTGAAGGTAAATTAAGATATATTTTACTCATTCTTCTATAAACTGTTCTTGTGTTAAATTTCCTGTTTACTTCTCACAGGCTGGTTGACAGAGGCGTATTTAAATCACTCTCTTTCTTGGGCAATTACAGGCCAATTTTACAATAGTACAGTCATCATGAGGTACATCAAAGTGCTAAATGCTTTCCTTAGTGAGAGCTGTTCTGATTAAAGAAAAATTTGGCTTATAATTGGTTCAGATCTGTGTTTACTCTAGCTTTAAGGCAAAAGTCATAGTCTTGCAGCTAATGGAATTAGACAACTGTCAAATCAGAGTCTGGCCTTTGATTTTAATTGAAATATATTTCAATATTATTATTAGATCAAGGTATTTTTGGTTACCCTGGATGTTGACTAGCATCTAAATATTTTTTTTATGATTGTATTAGTTCTTCTTGTCTGAACATGTAGAATATCCATTTTATATTAGCAATATCTGAACTTTGATTTCTTTCAAAATTATCCTTTCATGAGACCTCTGTAACAGAACAAGGCAATCCTCTTTTTTTTTTTTTTTTTTTTTAACAAATGGTTTTGTACATCTCAAATGTAGCATTCTTTTAAACTGCTTTTGTGCTTGGAAGTTGTTTGCTTGGTTTGACAGTTTACATACTTGAAAATTAAAGGTCAGATTTCAGAGATGTTAAAATTAATATGAGTCTTTCAGGTGGAATTTGACCCAGCCCAAAAATATCAAAATTACCGTGACAGACTTGAATCATGACTTTTTAAGTGATGATTAAACTGGAAAATCATTGACGAGAAGACAAATTGAAACACTTAGCTCAGCATTGGTATTTACAGACACAAAATTATAAAGAAGGCTGGGCTTTACTAAAGTGATGCTTGTACTTCCTTTACTTTGTACTTTACTGTAAAAAAGGTCTGAATGAATGCTTGTAAGTGTGAAACCAAGCAGGGAAATTTAGCTATATTTGGCACTAAAGTAACATTAAACAAGCAGTACATATTGAATTCACTGTTTTTGGAAACAAAAAAGCGTATGAAAGCATTACTTCTTTGTACTACTTATACAAAGATCTTTTAATTACTCTGAAAGGATGGACTTCCATTCCTTCAGCCTTTAATTAAAAGACAATATGCTATAGTTCTACTGTTCTTTCTTCTTTTGACAAGTCATCATGGTGGATCAGCATATGCTTACATTGCTTTACTAACAATAACTCACGTATTCCTCCTATTCCCAAATCTTTGCTACTGATATGAATAGCAAAATCCTGTTGAAGAAGTATTTGCTGAAGAATACATAACTGGAGAGGATTATGATAAAAAAACTGAGGAAACTGAATATGGAAACAGAGGAGTAGACCTCAGTGAATCTGATCTGCTGGTAGATGGAGATTTAGGCGAATATGATTTTTATGAATATAAAGAATATGAAGAGAAACCAACTGATTCCACTAATGAGGAGTTTGGTCCAGGTGTTCCTGCAGAGACCGATATCACAGAAACGAGCGTAAGTTGATTGAAGATGTAATGCAGATTAATTTAATTTAGTGATTCTTTTATAGTTTTACAGTCTCAACTATACAGAGCCTGATCCAGAGCTCCTAGTATATATGACATGTATTCTCACTTTTGATCAAGCCCACCCTCTTGTTTTAATAATCCTGAAACCTTTATTTTTATTAAATGCAGGGATTTTGTCTCTTTTGGTGAAGGGAGCCAGGGAGGGTTGAAGATGGGAGGGAAAGTAAAAAGAGGTGGAATTTAAAAAAAATAAATTATAAAATGAACAGTTTTAAAAATCTTTTTAAGCTAGAGCTAAAGCTGGAAAGAATGTAAGTTCCAATGCAGGTGAAAGTATTGCAATTAATATTTTTATATGACTAACTTAAGAAGTTGAAAGGCATGTAAGTGTCTAGAATCCTATGGCTTCTGCTACTTTCCAAGGAGAAAATTAATGAGTGGAAGGTGAAGATCTGAACCCTTTCATGAAAATAAACTTAGTCAATGGTGACAGGTTTATGACCTTGCAGTAATGATTTAACAGCTCTGTGTATATTAGGGAAGATAGGATGATATGGTGGATCTTGTGAATCATGCTCTTTTTTGTGTGTTTTGTAGCGCTCTCTTTCCCTCTGACTTAATCACAGGCTTAACAGAAAGGCTTTAATTTTCCTTTAGTTGTGCCAAGATCCTCGTTTACCAGTTTACTGACTTGAAACTGCAAAGAAAACTATTATGACTAAGACTGGAAGCAAAATTAAATCCGACTTGGATTTTTAATTGGGAAGGCCCCGAATATAGTAGGAAAGGAGAATTTTGTTTGCAGATTTTGTTTGCTGTATTTCCTCAGTCTTTTCTCCTCAGAAACTGTGAACTTCAGTTTCTAAAGGATCCAAGACATAACAGCAAATGCTGTGAGGTTGCTTTACTCTGCCAACCTTGAAACCCATACTTCTGTATTTCATTTATCACTCCTCTCTAAACCTTGTTGGGGTCATTGTGTTTTTTAATGATCCTTATCTGTGCAATGTGATACAAGCTTACTTTTTTCCTTCTAGCACAGATGGGGACACTGTGGCAGAATGACAGAGAAAAGGTCAGGCAGAGAGCCCATAAGGCACCATTTGTGCCTGGATTAAGCAAATGACTGTGCAGACTCTTTCCCCTGGTGTAAATTTCAACTTTAAATGCCTTGCTACAAAACTGAAGGAGTCAGGAAGCTTGAATTAGAACCCAGGCTCTGACCTGGGTTTATTTTAAAGCTTTATCACAACTCTCATCTGCTGAACCAGATATATCATATCATTTCTCTTTGACGTATGGATGTATTTGGAACAAGTTAAGTTCTACCTGTGATAAAAAAAAGCAAAATGAAAAGCACTCAGTACTTGGAAACTTTCAAAAAAGAGGCAATATTTCCAAAGATTGCAATGAATTTTCATTAATAAAACATATTTATCTGCACCTCTTGCTACTTAATTTTTATATACTATTGCATCATTAATAGTGGGATCTGTGCATTTATAAATCAATATAAAATGCACAAACCATGAATCTATATCTCTGTTTTTTCCTTCCAAAATGAAAAAAAAGCATTTCAAATTTTCATGTGATCAGAATTGAATTTAATTTGTAGTTTGAAGTGGATATGTTTGCAATCAAGAGAGGTACTTCTGAAGAAAAATAAATATCTCCTGGTTTAAAAAAAATCAATATATTTTTCTTTATTTGAAATGTGAATGTGCCTGTGTTCTGCCATTAGCATTTGTTATTGACCTATCGTTTTACGGTAATCTGGAACCCAAAACTTTCCATAGAGCTGATCCTAAAAGAATTTTGCAGTTGATGCTAATTCATGTAGTTAAGGGGCATAACTGACTACCCATTAAATATTATTTAATGCTTACAATGCCACTTTACTCCTTTCCCATTTATGCCAAGAAGTCACAGACTCTTCTCAGACTACTTTAAATATTCTATTTGTCTAATGAATGAAATTAGGAGCTTGAAGGGAACTGTCCATATGTGACCAAGGCATCTTTTTTTCCATCTTACATCAGGCTTGGTTAACTCAGAAAGCCATGAAGAATCATTTTTAGTTGCCAAGAATTTGTCCAGTCAATTAAGAAAAGGAAAAGCTTTGTTACTTACACACTGAAATTCTACATTCCAAGTCCAAAGCCGTAATGCAAAATATTGCCTCTCATCAGAAAACTACAAATGGACAATATCCAATAATTTGAAAAGTATCCATGCAGTTTTTGTATTTTCCATTTCTCATGCATTAAATATTTTTGATTGGTATGGTTTGTGTCTGTGATCTGTTTTTCATAGCACAGATCAATTCCAGCTTTAGCTTACAGTTATAGGTTGCTGCAGATCTTTATTGTACCAGGTCCTTAGACTTTCTACTTATTTTCATTTTGGGGGCTGTTTTTACTGGCCAGGTGACTGGACATGGGGCTTATGGAGAAAAAGGCCAAAAGGGAGAACCAGCTGTGATTGAACCTGTAAGTACAGATGTGGGTGAGTTTTTCTTTTGCACTATATAACATATGTATACTGTTGATACATCATTATCAAAATATGTTGTTCATGATAGGATAACAGTAACCTTATCCATGATCTATGAAACAATCACCTGCAGTGTGCATGGTGTAAAAGTGATAACAGACACTAGCTTGTTCAGCTTTCTCTTTTGGATACACAAAAGACTAACCACTTATTCCTTAAAGTAAGGACAATCTTTTTGTGCAGAGGAAAACAGAGATAGATATTCTCTTCAGCCCGTTTAGTAACTACAGCTTCGACAGACCTACAAAGATAGCTTCTAGCTGAGGCACAGGTAGCAGCATAAGTAAAGGTTTCAACAAGGGCAAGGAAGTGCCTCTGAGAAGTTAAATAAATGCTTGTATGTTTAAGCTGTACTGGTGCAATCAAACTAAAAGTTTAATTAAATACTTTCTTTGGAGGTTACAGTTTGGTCATAGGCAAATGGATCAGTAGCTTACAGAATTTTTCTCATCTTTAAATAGTAGGATAGTAAATAACTGGCTTTTACAGTAGGACAAAGTTATACTGCAGCATCTTGCTTGATGGTTAAAAACTAAAATGTAACTGAATTTAAAAGAAGACATAGATTACACAAAAACATTTTGTGATTTATAATATCTAGCAGGAGTTGAATGCCAGTGTGATTTACTCTTACAGAATTTTCAAGGCTGCTGACAAGTATGTATTTGATACAAATAGAAATTAAAGTTTAATCTTATTTTTATTTTATAGAAAATTAGGTTCAGAAATATCAAGGGAAAAAATTAGCTTAAGTTGAAGCCTGATAAAATACTTTGATGTGTCATTGTTACCTAAATATCAAAGGTCTGGATTCTGTGATCCAAAAACTCCCATTTAATTCTATATTCCTATCCCAGGATTAGCATTTGATTAAGTTACTGATCATCAAAGTTAAAGGACTACAATAATGAGCAAGTTAGAAGGCAAGATTGTGACCTCTCAGTCATGATCTGTGAAGAAGCCCAGTGTATGTTAGGTCATAAAATGCATGTCTTTTTTAAACCATTGCAAGATACATTTAGTTTACATCCGTAATACTGAAGAGGTATCTGCTGCCAGTCTCCAACACCGTTCACTACAGTGAGCTTCAAGCTTTTTTGTCCAGTCCTCCTTTCTATGGAAAGTCAAGTACAAGTGGAGATCGTGTATTCGTAGGTCTTGCTATGGCCTGGAATTTGGACTAGTGTCTTCTCTCAAAAGTAGGAACTAGGACGTGCTATAAGACCCATAACATAGAAATAGCCAGAGCTGTTCACATCAAATTCTTTAATGGCATAAAAAGAAAATATTTGGAATCAGCTACTATGAGATTCCTCCAGCCTAGAAATCTTTCTCACTTTTAAAGCTACACAGCAATTCCGATTCCAGCTCTAGTAATTGTGGAGAGAAGATCCTCAGAACAGTTTATCAAAAGTCAGAAACACTAGCTTTAGTAGGTCCGCTAAAAAAGTGTTTTATATTTTTCTTCAAGACACAGTCAATTTGGTATCTTTTTTCATCCCCCTCTAGGGTATGCTCATTGAAGGACCACCAGGACCAAGAGGACCTGCTGTAAGTAGATTAAACACAATTTCCTTTTATTGCCTTTGATTTGTCTACTGTGCTTTGGTATTCATGAGTTAACATAGTTAATATTGATTTTATCATAGTTCCCAAATTGTGTATTGGCTTAGCATCTTTAGAAGGGAGTAAAAAGGGTCATCTCCAGCATTTTCTGTGACAGCATGCTATAAGATGAGTTCACATGCAAATCAAACTTTTAAATATTGACTATAAATCTCTGTAAATAAAAAAAAATGTATGCCACCTTATACGTTATTTTATCCAAATGTATATGTTCAGCATAGCTTTCCACAGAAAAAATAGTTCAAAAATGCTGCAAGCTGTCATTCAGCATAATAATGTCATTCATTTCCTTAGGGTCTTACAGGTCCCCCAGGTCTACAAGGTCCTGTTGGTCCTCCAGGTGACCCTGGCGAAAGGGTAAGTCAATATCTAGATTATTCTGGCTATTCATGGTATGTCTTGCACTAATTGCTCCAAGAGTAAGTAGGGTAGATCCTGATCTGAAATACATACACGTAGGTTAAGAAACTTCAGTGGAACTAGGGCTCATATACTCAGCTGAGCAAATCAACTGAGAATCTGGACCAGCATTTCCTTAGTGGTAGAAATACGTACCGTAAATACTGGAAAAAAGTTAAGTTCCTATTTGTCTATATTTCTCTGGTTTGATGTGAATTATTTTAAAGTATAATAAAGCAATAGGTACAAACATTTCATATGGATTTGAATGAGTTTTAAAAAAATCAGTATGAACTCAGCTATAATATGTTATACATATAGAGAAAAACAAGATCTACAGAATCAAAATACATATGGAAATATTGAAAGTGATGGATAATATTTACACAATCCAGGCAGAATTTATTGGCCATATTAAGTAACATACTGCATGAGAAGCTTATCCAGTCATGAATATAATTGAAATTTGAGCTCTTATTTTAGTGTGACATATTCTTACAAACCTTTTCTTGCTGCCACAGCTAACTCAATTTTGAAATAGCCTAAATATATTTATTTCAGGAAAATATGTTACAAAAAAAACTTTCCAGAGTTTTATGAGTGGTATTTTACTGATTAGTCTAGCATGTTCATGGTATATTTGTGTATAGAAGATGTTGAGAAGAAGCTATTGCTTCACTGAATAATGACATAATTTTAAAATCACAACAGTGCTTCACTTTCATAGTAAGTCAGCATCCACATTTCTTTCATATTCCTTTTCTGTAGAATAACTAAACATATTTTGCAATTAAAATTTATAAAATGGGAATTTTAACACACTTTCATGCAATAATTACTAATAATATTTTTTAAACTAACTGTTTACTGAATTAATGATACGGAAATTCTTGACTAAACACATCATGTACCTGTCATGAAACCAACAATGTTTTATATCAAAAACGATACATTATATAAAAAAATAACTGTAGACAAGAGTTACCAAACTCATGAGAACAATACAGTTACAATAACAGATTGTGCTGTCAGATTCCATCCTAATGAAATAGGATGGAATTACTTATTTTACATTTTAAACATATGTGGACAGGTTTGGGTTTTTTCACAAACAACAAGCAGTGTATACAAATAAAGGCTCTAGCTCTTGCTATAACTGTTCTGACTCCATTTCGTCTTAGGTAAAATATCTAGAAAAGTAACATTCTCAGATAATTACTACTCAAGAAAACACATTGTTTAATTTTAAGAAGCCCACACTAATACCTAGAATAATTGAGAATATTGTTTAGGCACAGAACTACAGAACAGCTAGGTGAGAAATCCACCACTTTTTGTAGTAGCCTATGGTACTTTAGCTTTTGTATTAAATTATTATGTCATTCTAATCCTAATAATGGGTATAAGACAATAGAGAAATGAATGAACTTACCCTTCTGGAGAAGACTATAAATGGTCTCACTTCTACTTATTGTAAGCATGAATTTCACTCATATAAAATGGTGCAATGGAAGAAGAAAGTGACAATTTATCTAATCTTTGTTTTTATCTTCAGTAATCTAATTTTCACCTTCTGATCTAAACTTTCATTCCTAATCTTCACAAAGACACATAATCATATGGTATTTCATTATTTTTCTATTCTTTAACGTTAACTAAAATTGCCTGTATATATAATGGTTCTTTTTAACAATTCATTTTATTCAGTATTTTATAACTGAATTAGTAATAATTCTCAATTAAAGATTCGTCTGTAGTGTGTTATTAGTATGGAATAATTTCTTGATGCTTCAAGTTTTTTTGAAGAAGAGCTCAAACAGACTCAGTAACAAACTACTGATCTAAATTCCTGAAGAAGGGAGAAAACAGAAACTTTTTTCAGATCAGCTTTCTCATTATTTTGTTCAACTGTGCAGCAGAAGGAACCAGTTAAGACAGTTTGATGTTTGTTGGTCTGTCACTGGAACCCTGCAGAGAGCTGTTCTGGTGAATGAGTACTTTGTTGCACAGATACCAGCAGGCAAGTGAGCACTCCTGATGCAGGTCCTTCCTGCCCTCGACAGCTTCAGCTAGTAAAAATGCAGCATGCAAATTGCTGGGACAAAAGGCACAATTATAAACATAGGTGTTGTCACAACAGAGATATTGATTTATTCAACTTGTATCAATAGTTGTAAGCATTGTATGCACACATTGGTACATTTCTTCAGCTCCAGTTTGCACAAAAAGTTTAGGTCTTTTTAAACTGTCTTTTTAAACTGGTTTTAAACTGAGAATTAGATTTCATAAAAAAAATAGACTTGAAGTCATAGCTGCAGGACTTCTGTAGCCTTTGAAAATAAAGCTACTGAAAAGGTTTAAAGAGAGTCTGCAGTGTTCTCTGTATCAAATAAAGAAAACACTGGAACACAATGCAAATCTCAGCTCAACCCAACCTATGAAATCATTAGCAGACCCTCTGTAATTAGGTACTCAGTACTCCATTTTTTAATGTAATTTGTAAGTAAAATAGTCTTCCCTATTGCTGAATGTGTTCCCCAAATTCAGTTAATTACCTCATTGATAATGAATAACATTCCCAAACCACTTCCAGAGAGAATATTAATCCTTCAAGTGCATCATTATGAATACAAGTCTAAGTGTGTAAGAGTGACTCAAAGGTTTATCTTACATAACTATCTTCTTGTTCTCATCCTTTTTCTGTCATCCCTTTTAGGGCCCACCTGGTCGCCCTGGTCTCCCTGGTGCTGATGGTTTAGCAGGTCCTCCAGGTACCATGTTAATGTTGCCGGTAAGTTGTATTATGATGTCAGCGTAGCCAGCCTCCAAACAGAGGAAGTGTGTTTCAAGAAATGTATAAGTGTTTTCTTTTTTCATCTGACTTTGTCTTTGGAATGAGAGTTGATACAGTTTCCTATATGGTGTAAGCATTTGAAGATCATATGGTCCCTTTTTCCCCTCAAACAAAGCATATTGCTTTAGCTCCTGCATGGCTGCCAGACTGCAACCTACACTCAATGTATTTTATTCACTGAAATTCTTATATTTTCAACAGTAATTGTTATTTGCTATTAGATCTCCTAAACAAGGAGTTTGCTGTTGCACAAAGGGCTGGTCTCCCAGCGGGTGTGTGTGCTTTCAAGTCTCCTTGACATGGAGAATTTTAAGCATTCCGTGCTTAAAATTGGACTTCAGTGTCCTCTTTGAAGAATCAGTGCATCCTTTGAATAGAAATATATGCACATAGCCAGCTCTGCTCCCACTGGAGTCAAAGCAAAACACCATCTGTTATAGCAGGTGGAGGAACAAGCCCAAAGCTGCTAAAGTATCTTGCAGCTTTGTAGTATGAATAGTACTATATGCATGGAATTCATTATTCCTAAGTGTATGTGTGTACCTGAAAGCTCTGATAAGTAGCAGTTCCCACAGAATTGATAAACAAACTGTAAATGAAGGGGCATATTTTTGGTAAGTAAAAAGTCGCGGAGCTGTAGTTGCTGCAGTTCTGATACAGGAGGCAGGACTGCTTCAATTATCAATGACTTTGTGAAGTTTATTTTCTATTTCTGAAAAAATCAATGGGAGTTTATTAAAATAAGGTTATTGACCTCTTGCTTGCACTAAGTGACGTTATCACAGCTGACTGTGTAACAGAAATATTTGTTTACAGATAATTAGTTGATAGAAAAAGGCCACTACTACTCTGGGGAATTATTCCCTAATCATTCTTCCATCTGTAATTGCTGTTTAAGTTTGCTCCATTAAGGGTAGTAAGCGTGGACTAATACTTATCAATAACTTTAGCAAATCTCAGTAGCTTTATTTTTAGATGTTAATGAGTCTCACAACAAGTGATTTACCAAGTCAAACCAGAAATTTCTTAGGAAGAAATCAGCTTCAGTTTTCCCAGATTCCAGCCTAGTTATTTAATCACCGTCCAGAATTCTTTTCCACATGTATAAACCCCACTGAGAAGCCACTATCCTTTTATAACAGATAATCTGCTTGAGACCCATCCTGGTATAAAGGAGTAACCAGGTGTAATCGAATCTTGTTAGTGGCAGACCATCTTGTCACACAGCTACATTCAAAACACCAAGTAATATGTGGGAGACACTTTTTGTGGCATGTGTGGCTCTTCATCATCATGTGAGGGGCTTGAATTCATAAAAATAAGTTCATCTTTTCAATGACTGCAAGAGAATGAATTAGGCACTTTTGCTTGAAAAAATATTTTGAAAATGTGGTTGATTCCACATTATGTGGTTCCCTACAAACGACTTGGCCTCCTTTCAAATGACAGAAGCCTTGGTAGTTCTCTTACTGCAGAAAAAGTCAGATGCTCATTTGTGGGAGCTTAAAGCAATAAGATTTCCATCACTTTGAAAAAACAATTCTTCCATTCTGACAATAACATGGCTACAGGAGAAAGACCTCAGTCAGTTACCGTGCCAACTCTGGGTGTAGGCAAACTGAACAAGTCGTTGTGGGCAGTGAAAGGTTCGTAACCCTGATATCCAGTGTGCCTATGCCATAACTTTGGAAAGCTGTGCTTCTTGCAATTCTACAGTGCGTCTGTACAACATTGCAAAGCTTCTGATAGCAGTTTCCTGAGAAACGACAGTCTGGGAGTGCAGCAATGAGTATTTAAATTTTATTCTGTAAGTTATTTTGAAGCTTTCAGAAATGACACAGAACTTTTCCATTTTAGATACCAAACATTTTAAAAATTAATGTCTGCCTTAAATTGAATTGCATTTTTCTGTGGGTAGTTCCCAATGCACAGAGAATTAATTAATTTTGAAACATATTTTTTATGAGGTTTTACTGAAAATTAGAATCTATTCTGGCCTCTTTTTGAAACAAACAAGCAAACAAAATGAAAATCAAAATCCCATGAAATCAAGAAATTGTTTGCTCATAAGGAATTAGATTTGCAATTCAGTTCTAAACCATTACGAATGATTTAATATTCATACTGGATCCAGTGACCTCAATGCAGCAGTCTTCTGAAGTTAGTGGAGTGTACAAAAGTTGGAAACCCTGTGCCTTTGAAGTGATTTACACAGTTGCAGCAAATAACAAGTATGATTTTAATTTGATAAATTCTGAATCCTTTTCTTGTTTTGATACTTGCAGTTCCGCTTTGGTGGAGATGGTGAGAAGGGTCCAACAATCTCAGCTCAAGAAGCTCAAGCACAAGCTATTCTCCAGCAAGCTAGGGTGAGTACAAGGAGCCTGCAAACAAAAATGCCACAAGAGTACAGCTCCAGAAACATTTCCATTTCATATCATGCAGGATGTGAAGTTAAAGAGCTCTAAGCATCATCTCATCACAGTAGTTATCCTTATTGACAACTGAGTCAATGCGGGGGCTATTTGCTAATGCATTATGAAATTGTATTAATGTAGAATCTGTATGCTGGCTGGCAGCTCTTGATACCTGTTGTTTTGTTCTGTTTGTTTTCTCAGATTGCTATGAGAGGTCCACCTGGTCCCATGGGACTCACTGGAAGGCCAGGTCCTGTGGTATGTAAACAAAACTGGGTCACAGGTTTAAGAGCACAGTGGGGCAAGTCCATGAATATCATTCTGGCCTTGCCTACAACTCTGTACTTGTAACAAAAAAACGCAAAACTGATATAATTAAAGCCATAGTTTGTATTTTTGTTAAAGGTCTGCAATGCAACTTAAATACTAAATGGGTTTTTACTGTAGATTTTGGGGTGTTTGAATAGAGCACACTGGTAGACTTACGAAGCTAGCAAATAGTTTTACATAAATAACTATGTATCCTTCTACAGTCAGTCATCTCTGTAATAATATTTACAAAACTTCTTGTGGTAACTGTACAGGAGATACTAAAGCAAGAGTGTGAAGCATAACCTTGCCTCACTATTTAAGCCGAATCTGGGAAGTTCTTAAGAAGCATTCATATAAGCAATTAAAAGCCATACAGATTTCTAGAAGAGCTAGTTTTTCTTATTTCAGTCGTGAATTTGGCTTCACTGCTAATACCAATGGATGTGGAAAGTGGCCTTGTGGATATTAAAAAAGCCTAATATTTGTACAAAGTCTATACATGGAAGACAAAACAGCTTTTCTGCTGGCATGCAAAACAACTATTTGATCACAAATAAATTTACCTTTGTATTCCCTACAAATAATTTAAACAGACAATTTACAAAAAAAATCACAATGAAAGAATAAAACCAGGTAGGAAGCTCAGCAAGCCAAAACCACCTGATCAATCTTGCAATTTCAATTTCCTCTTTCAGGAAACTGATACTTTTCAGATGCAATAGTCCACTAAATGGTATAATTTAGCATTTATCATCTTTCAAAAAGCTATTATCAGGCATCTGTTCCATGATATAAAATAACAAATGCAGCAGCCAAGATCATAAGCTTTGTAGAAGACTAATAATTTAGAAATTTCTCCCAGGTGATTGTATTTATCCTCTGACACAGAGTAAAATTCTTTTCTGCAGTTAGTATACCATTCATGCTTGAAAGATCCACTTAGTTTGGAAACTTATTTTGTCTACTGTGATGGCACAGCTGGATTGGCAAATATTTGGCCTCTGTGTCTGCTGTAGTTTTTATTTACATCATCACTATGGTGTTGGACTCAAAGAGTAATGTTAGCAGTTTTCACTAGATCAGACAAGCATCTAGTTGTAAAACACGACAAGAATAGAATTGTGAATACATCTGGAAATGAAAACAAATGATCTCTGGGTAACCGAGAGAAAAGTATGAAGCAAGTTCCTATTGGTTTATTGTGTGAAGAAAAAGTGACTGCAGAGATATGCCAGTCACAACTACAGCAGCATACACAGAAGATCGCAACAGAAGTTGCTAAAGGCCACCTGTTTTTTCGCCTTCCTTCAGAATTCAATCACATTTTCCTCCAAAGTAGTTTCCTTCCACTCATCCCAGTTGTGAAGATTTGGTCATAATTTGGAAGTGGTGAGACCATAGTATAAGAAATATGGTTCCTTTCCCTTCTTTTGTGCTTCTTTCCCTCTTTAATGTGATTCTTCAGCAACAGCCCATAACTGAACAGTAACAACCAAGTCCTTCCCTTCCAACCTCCTATTTTCCCCTCTAATTCTCACCCTCCATGATGTACAGTGTCTGTTAGTTTGAAAGCAGAGGAGCAGATGGACAAATCTGAGTAGATCCTCCTAACAACAGAAAATACTTGCCAGGTTATCATAAAACTCATTGTGTATAATTACAGCAGCACAGTGCAACTGAAAGGTTGCCTCAATGGTTCTTAGCACTATTCCCTCCAGTGACCATTTTTATTAACAAAGAAAACCCAGGGGGACATCAGATAGTTACATACTGTTGAAGGAATATTTTCGGCAGCATAAGGAATACTCTGGATTATGTTCTTCCCTGATCCTAGCATTTTACCATTCTCTTCAATGACTCTTGAAAGCTAGATGATACTAAAACTGTTGTAGTGGTTGGCTTGGTAGTGCTTTGCCTCATCTTCATATAGAATCATAGAATGGTTAGAATTGGAAGGGACCTTAAAGATCATCAAGTTCCAGCCTCCCTGTCATGGGTAGGGACACCTCCCACTAGACCAGGTATATAGCATCAAAAAATCTGTTCCAAATTATGCTGTGCTCCAAATTGGCCAGTCTCATTAACCCAGTCTGTTTATCTATGTGAAATTTACTGTTTTCAGGTAAATTTTAGCTAAATAACCCATCAGAATCTCACTTCATCCCCAGAAACTGAAATCACTGGACTTTACATCTATTTTTAAGCAGACCTATACAAGACAAATTCTTTTCTAGAGTAATCCTTCCAAAGTACATAGTTGCTACCAAGCAGAGAGTTTGGCTCACAAACTCCTGATCAATTATGATTAGGTATGCAGTACTTAAAAATTTTTCAAACATGTTGCTTCTATTTAACATATGAGTACACGATTTCCAGCAGTGTATGTAAATCAGGAGACCTGCAGGATAACATTCAGTCTATACATGTGAAATAACTATAGGACTGCTCTAAGCAAGGTATTAATTTGTAAAGACTGATATAGTATTGACAGTGGGTTGTATACCTTAGCTGAGGTATAACCTGGCCTCATACTCTACCTTCCATGTTTTAAAAGCTTTCATGAATTTATGTATGCAAAGTTCAACAAATTAATAATAGTAACAGTTGTTTTTCTTCTAAGCCACCAGGAGGCTCTAGAAATCAAACTCTTTGATCTGGCAATATTTTTGGCCTACGATTCCAGAAGCATCTACAGATTCTCGGTCTGACAATTGTTTGTGTGCACAGCTTATTTTAAGAATTAAATAGTTGGAGCTTTTATTCTTAATATTAATTGTATTTTGTTAAATGACTAGTAGTCAATAAGATGCATTTAGAAACATACCAGCTATTAAAAGTCTTAAATGTAACACTGTCAAAGTCCCAGTCTAGCTTCAGCTGAGTCTAGAGTTCACACACTTAATTAACATAGAATACAAAATGGATTTCCACCTACAGATATAAAATGTAATCCATTATATTAATTAAGAGCAGAGTTGCATCAGGGAAACCCAAAAAGGCAGTCACCACTTACCAAAGCCACTGCGCTCTTTACTGCCAGTACCAGGATATGATTTTCAGTTTGCTTAGGACTTGATGCAATACCTGCAAGTTAAGTGGGAATTTTTCCATTCTAGGATGCTAGACAGCACTATGCCAAGCCATGAGACCACTTTTTACTTAGAATGGTCACTATAGTCTGTATAGGAGGACTACCAATTTTCCAATGTCTGCAAAATTTGTTTCTTATTAAATACATACATTTGGTCTTGACCTGTTTCAGAAGTGAGAAATGCAAAAATCCTTTGGCTCATGATACTTCAGTATGTTCCTTCTTTTACCCTGTATTCTATGTGAGCATGTCAAGATTTTTTGGTTGGTTTGTTGTTGTCAGACCACCATTACAAAAATGCAAACTTACTTTGACTAGTTCTGTCCCAGCTTCCATGCACCATGTCTTACCCTGGAAGATCTGTTTTAGGTCTGTTTATAAGTAAAACTCAGTGTGAAAATCTGTATCATCATTTAATGATAATTAAGCGATGCACTTATATAGATTTTCCATTTCTCTGGGGCCAAATGCATAAAAACCTTGATTAAAACGTCACTGAAGTTCATGACAAGATTAGACAGGGTATTTTTCATTGACTGGAGTGATCTTTGGATTGGACTCCAAGACTGCGTTATTTTCTGGATGACACAGAAATAGATAAAGGTAAAAAGAGGCAGCTTTCATTTCTGTTGCCTTTCTTACAGCAGATGTATTTCAGTTTGCATGACATGTTCTTACTGTGCTCATATTTAGCTCTCAAATATTAATACAGAACAAAGTGTTACATTTGATCCTTGCAAATCGATGTGTGGGTTTTTTGGTAATAGAAAGATTTTTTGCCCAGTTAAGCTCAATGTCTAGACAATAATGTATCAGGGTATAGCTTCAGATTCAAATGATGAATTCACACCTCCTAATGAATAGGCGATTGTTTGGTTTTTCTCTCTGTAATTAATGTATAGAAAATAACATTCATATAGAGTTTTTTGTATATTTAAACAATATGTTTTGTTTTTTTCATCAAGGGTGGACCTGGAGCAGCAGGTGCTAAAGGTGAAAGTGGTGAACCAGGTCCCCAGGTACAATAATAGTCTGCCATGTTTGAGCTTGTTTAAGAAAATTCATATCACTTAGAAGAAATCAATCAACGATATGCTTTCAATGTTCAATTGAAGAAAAATAACTTTTACAATACTATACTAATTAAATGCAATAGCTTGATTGTGAAATATGAAAGTAACAATCTTTATATAACAAAGAGCAATTATCACTTGTAGAGTGTCATCACTTGAAAACCGATTTTAAAATTGTCACTTCAGGCTCTTTTCTCTGTTAAATAATCGTGTTCGGTCTGCAATTGTATGACCTTAGGCTCTGATCTTATCAGATCTCATAAGGTGAGAGAGATAGAATTTAATTGGTAATTAAACAGGGTATGTTCAAGAGAGACATGACATAGTAAGAATAAGTCTTTAGGAATCAATGCGTGCTTTTCTTCTCACCTTACTATTATATCAGCTCCTGTGCAGTGATGTTAAAGAGCACTGAAACACACTGAAATCTTTCAGCTTAAACCTGAAAGTTATAGGGAGTTCTTGGAGAAATCATGATAGGAGTTTCTGGAACAATGATTTTGCCAGATGTGAAATGGTATCATGGATTTGCTACATTAAGTGTCCATCTTAAAACTCCACATGGATATTTGCAGAAGAAAAATAAAGCAACTAAACCAAACAGCTGGTTAAACAGAACATCTGGTTAGTGTCCCAGTTTGCTTGCTTACATTTTTAGTATTTTCAGTCTTCCTACCCGGTAGTTATGCATGGCTAGTCCTTACCATTGCTATTTTTGCCTAAAGAAAATATATTTGCGTGAAAGATGAAAAGGCTTCCAGAGAAACATATGCCCACACAGTCATCAACCTTACCTGTTACATGTGGTTACATTACACAAAGTTACATGTGGTTATAAAGTGGAATTTTTTTTTTCAGTCTGGGGTAACTTGGTCTTCCTCTAGTTAAAACTGTGCTGTGTAAGGCTAGGAAAGACAGAACGTGAGCTGTTTACCAGCACAACTCATGTGTGTGTATGCGTTAGAAATCTGAAATAAGCACTCTTTCAGTTTTCATCAAATAATTATTATGTGACTAAAATAATTTTTGCATGAGAAGACGAAGGGTTTTCAAACTACAGGACTGAGATCTTCAAAGCCATGAAAAGAATGTAAGAAGCTTTTATGTTAAAAGGTCCAATTATGCAATGTATAGTGCCATCTCATGAAAACTAGTGTTAAAACTGGTAGTGCAAAGGCCAGTTTGGATGCCCATGTTCTTTTAAAACTAATGGGAATTTGGAAAGCAGAATCCATGGGGGAAAAAATGCAGCTTTATATATATAAAAAAAAATCCTATCTTGTTCTTGAGGTGTGGTGTTTAAGTGGCTTTTTGTTGACATTAATATGATTCTAAGAATTGTACTCTTTAAATTTAGGGTCCTCGTGGTGTTCAAGGTGCCCCTGGTCCAAGTGGAAAAGCTGGCAAAAGGGTAGGTAGCATACAGATCAGTCCGTCTCTGGTTAAATAGTTTCTATGTAAATATATCGAAATACTATCTGATTCCAATGCATTTTCAAATGTTTGCCCCTTTGGGGTTTTGTAGGGACGTCCTGGAGCTGATGGTGCCAGAGGAATGCCAGGAGAACCTGGTGCAAAGGTAAATAATAATGAGCCCTGAGGCTTTATTTCAGCCTTGGAATGAGCTAGACAGATTTTATGTAGGTACCACAGTTTCTTCCAGACCAACCACAAATTCTTCTCTCAAGTGAAAATATTGAGGTTTCAGATAGCTGGGTCAGATGCAAAAGCTGAAAATGAATCATCCATTTAAAATATGGTAATTAATGGTAATGGCTAGTAGTCTGACCTTGAAATATCTTGAGTCTCAGGGCATGATTTCTATCCCTCTGAGTCAGTTTCTAGTTACAGAGTACCAATAATAGTAAAGTCAGTTTTGCAACTGCAAAGTGCAGCTAGAATGAAGCTTTTTATTTAAATATAGACTTCTTTTTATAAATAACATAATTACAGCACAGTGAAAATGTTGGTGTGGCATTTTCTCTTTTCTTAATGCATAGAAGCAAATTTTGTGAGTTTGATCTCTGTGCTGCTCTCCCTGCATTTCATCAATAACAAAAGTGTACATATAACCAAGGGCAGAAATTAACTTTTAAAAGTACTTATTCTTTAGAGGAAGTAATTTATTCAGAGTAATACAGAATGTAACATTTATTTACTAAATCTGTGATTTCATCTTTCCTAGGGTGACAGAGGATTTGATGGTCTTCCTGGCCTCCCTGGTGACAAAGGTAACAGGGTAAGAAAAACATGTATATTTATACAACACCACATTTATACCATCTCAGAAATAATGCAATATTCGTTTAGAATAACACTAAGGACTAAGGGGAAGTTAAAACTGAACATCAGCTTTTCACATTACAGAATACTATCTATATTGTCAGATTATGTATTCCTCATGAAACAATTATTAATTAGAATCAACAGACAACAATTATGTAATATATATATAAATTGTTTAAATATATTTACAGAATTCAGATCACATCTTCAGCTATGTTTTGCTCTAATTTTTCTTAGTTAAAGAATTTGCCTGTTGGATTTAAAAAGATTGTTAAAGGAAATAGTAATAGGAAAAGAAATTAGCATGAAGTTTCTGTATCAGGAGCATGACAAATTTTAACCTGCTGATAAGCTTGCTCAAAAAATGTGTTTGAATATTTGAATTGCAAACTGAATTGTTTAGTGTGGCTTATTCCAACAATTGCAGCTTAAAGAAACATCAGAGTCAGATCAGATAAGTTAGGAAAACTTGAAGTAATATTTAAAACAACTAATGTCTTTGCTCCTTCTTTCATACCAATCTGTAGAATGAGACTGCATCTTTCCCTACAACATGTAGAAATAATCACAGCAGAGGATTTCTGCTTTAAATTATACTCCTAATGTAAATGTTAGTAACAACATACTCTACTGAATGTACCTCCCTTACAGTTGCCTTGTAAGTGCAATGCACCATAAAAGGAACAGTGAGTGGGAATGTCAGCAGAACCGTTTCCATATGTGCTAAAGCTTGATGACTAGGAATGACCGGAAAATCTCAACTGTGTTGGCCCATAATGTAGTTCTTGATAATGCCATCTGAGGATAATCTTTTGAGTTCTGTTTGCAACGGGAGAAGAGCTTCTAGTGTCATACAGAGATATCTTGATCTTCTTTCCTAATTCCATTTTACTTAAAGACTGTAAAGAAATCAGCACATCACATAATTGAAATCCAGTTTGATCAGCTGGTGACCAGCAGAGGGGGCTAGACATTAAACTCTTGCCACTGCTTCACACTGAAATTGGTTCAGTCAGGGAATGTGTGTCTGCTTTCCAACCTGAAATACTGGAATCCTCTGTCTGAGACTTTCCAAGTCATAAAAAAATTAATTTTAAAAAAAAATATTCTATTTGTTTCATATTTCCTAAACAAAGAATAAAACATAAATAGAAGAGTAAACTTGGGTTGAAATTTGCTAAATAGTAGTGAAAATAATGACTCCATTTCTTTCATCCCACTATTTAAATATCACTGCGATCTCATGTTTCTATGAAAATATTCTGTAAAAGTACAAACTACAATCTTTCCGAAAACAGCTTGATTCAAAGCCAGATCAGATAGCTGTAGCTCTTCGGATTCATATATACTGACAGCATACAATGCAAATATTCAGTTCTCTTTGGCTTGAAATAAAGAGCACTGAAAGAAAGACAAGAGAAACATTTTTCTGTTGTAGTTATGTTTCAACTGTAAGAGAATTGTAGTTGAAAACCCAGGACTTTAGAGTAAAAGTTTTACAACTACTTTGAACTATTTGTATTTGAACTATTCGTATTTGAACTATAAGTTGCAAATTGGATATCTCTCTGAGGTTATGCCTCTATCAAACACAAGTGGTCAGAGAGGAGTTACTGGATGAGATTCACTGACTTCCAATGTTGGGGAGATCAGACCACATGTTGTAATATTCCTTTTATTCCCAATATCTATGACTTTGAACTTTTCTTATTTAGATTTACTAGATGCATAACCCTTCTCCAGTAAAAAGGCCAGACACTATATACTAGAAGGAAAGGTCTAAGGAAAAAGAAAATCAGGCTTTAAGATAACATTTGAAGGAAAGGATTAGAGAACTGAAGAACTGAGAACGCTGATAATGGTAGGGAGTTTTGTTTTTACTGCATGACAATACCAGGACACTGAATGCAAGCTCCTAATCTTGCAAACCCTTGAGGGGATGAACAATTTCAATATTTGAAAGCTTAAGTCAGTCTTCACCTGCACATTAATTGGAAGTCAGAGAACGGATCATGTGTCTCACATCATCTTTCAGGAGTGTCATTTAGCATGTAGAAAAACACATGCTGTACCGGCAGATCACATTGAGTAGTTCCAAAACTTAGAAAAATATAGAAATTGCTGTATTAATTCATCTTACAGGTATGAAAGTGCAGTTCATAGAATTTAATTCACTCCCATGCTGACTCCAACTTATAGAGGACAGAAAGGCAGTAGAATAAAATCCTGACATCCCTAATATTAGACGGCTGTGAAGTAAGAGAACAAGTTACCTAAAATTCCCTAGGAAAGTTTGAAAGAGTAAAGAATGGAACCACTAAAGTGTAACTCCATATATCTCTGCTAGGATCCACAGCTGTGGTCAGGCTCCTTGGAGACACTGATAAAATTAAGGAAAGCAGCATGAATACTTGGTTGTTGTCCAATGCCAGAAGGAAGTCACAGTCTAAAAACCCACTGCCCAGAAAGAGGTCAGTCAGTGGTGTTTGAGCTGTGCAGCACACTAGTTCTCTTTAGAAACAGGGAAAGAAAAATAAATCCTAAAAGTATGGTCCAGAATCTACTGAGGCTCTGCATATAGACTTGAAAAGCCCAAGTCTCTGAGGGGAAGTGTAGAAGTCTGGCTGCCTTCCAAAGCCTCAGACAAATCAGTCCCAAAGATCTCAAACACTAGTGCCAGGTTGTGTGGTTCTGAAAGGTGGTCAGTGCACTTCACCATGTATATTCCAGGTCTCACCTGTTGGTTTATTAAATTCTGACCCATGTACACATGCCTTATTTTACTGGCAGTAATAGACTGTGGGAGAGGAGGGGAGAGGTGCCAACGAGACAAAGAAAAATGTGCTTAACACTGCCTTTTATAGCAGTAGTTCATTTATGTTCCAGGGCCAAGAATAGCTACAGAGTGAAATTTTAAAAACACAAATAGTTCATTGTTTTAATAATGTTCATTTGTGTTTATACTAGTCTAATAAAAGACTTTACCAATTACTACAACCTACAGACTTGTATCACTGTGTCAAGACATGTTTTGACACATCAGACTTCAGCTAACACACTTGTTTTAATTTCCCTTCTTATCCATTATTGTTTCCAGCAACAAATGTATTATTTTAATGACTTTCCTTATTCTACAGGGAGACCGAGGCCCACAGGGACCTCCTGGATTACCTGGTGAGGATGGATCAAGAGTAAGTTGCTATTTACACAATAACATCTAGAGTGAATTCTTGTGCAACAGGAATGTGTTCATGTTCTTTTTTTCTAAATCTTCTATTCCCTTTGTACAAAAACAGGGAGAAGATGGAGAAGTTGGACCAAGAGGTCTCCCAGGTGAAGCTGTAAGCAATGCTTTCTTATTCTTCTGCTTTTGTTACAAACAGAAGTCACTCTCAGATTTCTTCCTTTCTATTGAACTGTTCTGAATTCCAGGTATAAATATTACTGCATGTGGGTGTATATGAAGAGTATGGATTCTGGCTGAAAAGCAAAGAAACGGTTTTGTTAGGGGTGAAACACTACTTACAGGATTAGAATTAAGTCAGGGATATATCCAGCCAACTGTACGCAACTTCCAGAATCACAAAGGCCTTTTCCTATCCTATTGTGTGAAACAGTCACTACAGTCCATTGTACATGACATTCTAACCAAGCCCCTGTTGCTTTGAGAATGTTTTCCAAACATCTATTTATTAGAAAAGACAGCCTGGCTTCTTCTCTTTTTTCACACTACTGTGCTTCATTGTGTATTTTTACACTTGTTTCACATACAGAATCTCCACTGCTGTCAGTTGGAATTCTGCAGGTGCTGTCACTGCAGAGCACAGTTCTGCATTGCAGGCAAGAAATCAAGCCTCAGAAAAGGGAGTTTTACCCTAAATGTATGATATACTGCTGCCTACTCACAAAGTAGGAAGAAGTCACAACAGAGTCAGTCAGAGTGTTATTGATTTATAACTATATCCTACGAGGAAACTAGAGATTCAGTCCTGCCTACTTTAGCAGCATGACATGAGTGATGAAACAAATGATGAAAACTAATATTCATTTACATAGTATAAAGCCAAAAGATTATGTTATAGACCAAATCTTGCTCACTTTGTTTAGAAGAATAACCCTTAGTCTTCTGTGGAGTATTTTAGGGAAAAGAGGAACAAACCTGATTCTGGTTTCCAGAATGCCTTGCATTTATTATAATAGAATTATTAGTAATTTTACATTTTTTATTCAATCTTTATTACAGATAAAAGCACTGTTTTACACATAGAATAGTAGTGTAGAGTATGACAGGCCATCATGTTTTCTAAAGAGAGGAATACAAACATATGCTATTACTCATGTCAGACCATCAAGCCAAGACACAACTAACACTTTAGTGGAGGATGCCATGCCAACGTTCTGCACGAGGAAATACAAATAGTTATCTCCTACCAGTCTCTGAAAGGACCATAAGTCAAAATTTGCCCTTCCACTGACATCCTGTTCAAACATATGGTGGCCTTCAGGAGAATCTGTTATCGGTGAATTTTTTAATTTCTTCTTTCTTTCTTTCTTTCTTACTTTCTCTCTCTCTCAACCCCCATGCTGCCTTTCCCTCCTCCTTCTTACTCCTTATGACATTCCTTGTCCAGTCTTGTTCCTGGGCCTCTCTTTGTTCAGAAAAAATCACGCAAGTATTAGTAAGTGTTTTTTCTCTTTCAGGGTCCACGGGGATTACTGGGACCCAGAGGTACACCTGGTCCTCCTGGACAACCTGTACGTATGAACTGGTTTGTATTCGCAATTGAAAGAAGAAAAATGGGATTCTGTTGAAAGTTGTTCATGTTTATACTGTTTGTTGTAGGGCATTGCAGGTGTTGATGGACCTTCAGGCCCAAAAGGAAACATGGTGAGTAAGTAAGGTGGGACTTTAAAATGGAGTGGATTCTAAAAATCCTTTCCACATTCTCTTGTCCCTGCCATTATGCCATCCCTTCCATTTAACTAAACTGTTCTGTCAAAATATTCAGATCCATCATGATCTGACACAGAGAATAGAAGCCTTCTATTACTTAGTTTTCAGCTAAAAGGCCTAACCATGCTTTCTCTCAAGCTCCTTTAGCACCATGGACTCCAGTGCTTAGATCCTATTTGTGAGCTGTTATTCTGTATTGAAGAAAAGCCATGTTGTTCATTAGCATGAAAAAATACCATACTGGATAGAAAGCTGATGGTAGACTTTAAAGAGGGAGGAACAAAGATGAGTTTGTATTCCTTTTACTCCTGACAAGGAAGATCTGTAGTGCAGAAATGCAAACCTAATGCCCTGGTGTTTTTTTTGCATGGTAGGGTCCTCAAGGGGAACCAGGACCTCCTGGTCAGCAAGGAATCCCAGGCCCACAAGTAAGTGTAAAATAACTCTCAAGAAATACGATGTAATATGCAGCAAATGTTTAATAAATAGAAATTACTAAAAGGTTAGTTTTTCATGTGTAGAACTGATAAAGCTTCAAGGATTTTATAAATAATACTGCAAATGTTTTGAGGGCAGTGGGAGCAGAGTGTTCAAGTAAGCTTTCAGAGGGATTTTTCATTCAGGAGAAAAATGACTCATTCAGCGTTCCTGGAATGCAGCAGGAATGGCCACACCTGGAGGAGGGTTCTGAATAGGATCTTGTTACAGACCTACTGCCAGAATAGTGGCTTGTGCAAAAGGCTCACACAAAACTCCCAATCTAACTCATAAGGGGGAAAGAAAAGCCACTTATATTTGCCAGTGTGTTTAAACAGATTAATGAGGGACCTTTAGTAGGGTGAATGTATGTATATTGTTCTCCCTGGTTTCTCACACTGGTCTCTTCTTAATAGGGGCTTCCTGGTCCACAAGGTCCTATTGGACCTCCTGGTGAAAAAGTAAGTTACAGCATTATTTTGGTATTTCACAGTCATTTCTGTGCAATGACCTTGCTTACGTGCTTAAGGGCTTTGTTTTATGGAATCGTAACCTAAGATCTAAAAATTAGCAGATCTTCCCGAAATCATCAAGTAAATTAGTAGCCAATGGACACCTGGCTTTCCTCTTATATACACTTTTTCACATGGGTAATTTCCTTCCTTTATTTTGCATTCATTTTCTGTTATTAATTTCAGAATCCCATATATGATATTAAACTGTGTACTTGTATGTTAATTTCACGGCAAGCTGTGAAAATTATTTCTATTAATCTCTTTTTTATAACACAGTTTTTCCTACTCAAATCTGACTGTTCTCTTACTTCAAGGATTATATTTTGACATAACTGCAGTGTAACTGGCATACTGTAGTGTGAATTGGTGGGGTTTTTTCCTGATCTATCTTTATGTACAAGTTCCTTTGATTTGAAACATGTCTTCTGTTAATTTCAAAATGTCACTATAGAATTTTATGCTAATTTTGTTTCCTCTTTTTGCTGAATTTCTGCTCTATTGATTCTTCTTTGAATTTGCTCTCATTCACTGTTCAGTATATACTTAAGAAGAAATTGAAGGAGATTTTAGGAAATTCTATACATGCTTTTTAACTGCCTGTGTGCCTAAGCAGTATTATTATGGGAAAACGGGCTAGGTCCACAGTAAACACATTCCATGGTACGTCCACAAAGACATACTGTTAAAGTTAAATGTATTGGATATGGGGGAGGGTGTGTGTGTGTGTGGTGTGTCTCCTTTTCCTTTCCTTTTTAAAAAAAATACTATTTTTCTTACAGCTACTCAATATCTAGAGTGGGTTTGCCAGTTGTTTTAACAGAGATTAAAATGCTAAAAAGATTTAAGGTAGTTTGCTTGTTTAGGATATACCAGTCCTCAGCAAGGATGATCCCTCATCATCCTAGCAAATGACAGAATGTTTGCTATTGTTCTTATGATGTGTCTCTGTTACTGCGTTTAGGGACCTCAAGGCAAGCCTGGCCTTCCTGGCCTTCCTGGTTCTGATGGGCCTCCTGTAAGTAATCAAATATTTCATCACTTGAATGTTTAAATACTTTACCAAGTAATACATATATCTGGATACCTGCAAAAACGAAATGGAGAGTAAACACTCCAATAGTCCTGGTTGGCAACAGCATTATGAAATCCCTCTAAAACCTCTGTATCATTTGACCTGTTAAAACTAAGAGAATTACATTTTTGAAGCAGATGTTAAAAGTGGCTGTGTGCTTTTAAAATGTGGTCCCAGATGCTGAAATGTGTCTGAAACATCTGCAAGGATGTGTAAATAACTTAACTGACATACAAAGGGCTAGATACTGTCTCACTGTATTCCTACAATGTCAGTATGGAAAAACAAATCATCTGTAAAAATGCTCACCGCTTGTTTTCTAAGGAAACAGAATAAACTAGATTTTTCTTTGACCTAGGTGCACATTAAATGTTTGAGCTTCTTTTTCATTGTCTTCACTGGGACAGAGCTAAGCCAAACTTTAGCATCTTGGAAGAAAGGAATTCAGTTTAGCTCTGAGGATATATTCCCTCATGTGAACAGAGTTTAACCACCTGAGTAACACTGTTTACAGTTCAAGCATTAAACTTAAACTGAATCATTGTTCATAATGACATACATAAACACAAGTTTTCTTGCATCAAAAACATCATCTTTTTATACCACCAAGAGCCATTAGACAGTCAGTGTGACTTCTCAGACCGTATCTCTCCTCCCCATGCCATTTCCCTTACAATTTTTCTTTTAAGATAAATCTGCATTTCGTAAAGCTGACTTTCAGCAGGGTTTTGCTAGGATAAGAACAACAGAACTGACAGCAGGGGTTTCACTGTATAGATGCAGAATTCTACCCAGGGCTCTCACAATCACTCGTTTACCTGCCAGAGTACCATTTTAATGAAGAATGTTAAATATGCAATGATAGTCCAGCCGCAAGTCTGTGTATTGAATCATTGTCTGAACATTTGAACTTTCCCCCTTATCCTTTTCTGCATGCTGGGAACAGTATTAATTTCCAAACGTAAGAATTATTTTAAAATCTGCATCTTGGTAAACCATAAAAGCTGAGGATAAAAGCTGTAAGAGATAATCAGGCGTTAGCACAGATCTGTACCTGATCTACATCCCTACTGTCGTAGGTTGACTGCAGTCAACAGCTAAAGTTAAGCACCCACCCAAGTCGCTCAGTCCCTCCTCCCCCAGCTGGATGGAGGAGGGAATCAGAAGATCAAAAGAAAAAAAACAAACCTTATGGTTTGAGGTAATAAAAATTTAATAAATGGAGCAAAGCTACTTACACAAGCAAAGCAAATAAGGAATGCATTCACTACTTTCAATCTGCAGGCAGATGGCTAGCTACTTGCTGGAAATTTGGGCTTCAGCACACATAAGGGTAACTTGGGAAGACAAACCATAACCATGACTGTCCCCTGCTTCCTTCTCCTTTTCCTGAGCTTTTATTATGCAGTATGACATCATATGTCACGGAATATTCCTCTGGTCAGTTTGGGACAGCTGCCCCAGCTGTGTCCACTCCCATCTTCTTGCTCACCCCCAGCCTACTGACTGAGGGGTTAGAATGGGACAAAGAGAAAACATCTATGCTGTGCAAGCACAGTTTTAATCACAAATCCAAAACACAGCCTTGTGTGGGCTGCTGTGATGAAAATTAACTCCTTCCTAGCCAGCTGCAGTACACCTACCCAAAATTACCTCCCTTATGCACAAGTAGGTTTGCTGAGAGGAAGGGCAATAGAGGCAGATTAAACTAAGCCCTAATGACATGACATATTTACATCTGTAGAACTACACTAGTGATTGAAGGCCATGAGCAGTACCTTCCTGATTGTAATGACGTTTTAACTGCTCCCATGGTATCTTGTGTTAAGATTAGGTAAAAACTCAAGAGCATTTTTTCAGGAGATCAGGAAAATCCTTGCTATGCTATTTCGTTTCACTTCTATGTGAGGAAATGTCCCTCTATTTTGAAGGGGAGACATTGCTAAAAGTGGTATAGTGGAATTAACAGAAATCTAAAGGGATACAAATATGCTCTTTAATAGCAACATTTTTAAAGTCACTTAATGTTATAGATACCGCTCACATTGGATGAAGATTTAAAATCAGAGGAAGGCATATTCTCGGAGATTAGGATTAAACAATTGACACGCATTTTAAAAAGCAAATAACAAATACTCGGAGTTAGTAAGACAAACTTGTAAAGGACAATTAACAATCACTGGGAACCAAGTACCAAATGCTTTGGGTTTTTTTTTTTTTTTAATAAAGAACATATTTCAACTGTTTTCCGAGGCCAGAAAATTGAATATAAGCACCAAGAGTTTGTCATATAAGATTAAAGGCACATCAAAGTCATATCATATTTTACACACTGAAAACATTTTGGGATATCAATGACATCAAAACATGAATGGTTTTAGTAACTGGATACATGTTGTGTGGGATCATATACTTGGCAAAACTATAGATTTACCATGCTCCAGTAAGACTGATGAGCTTCAATAGGAGCAGGATTCCTGACTGATTCTCAGAAACAATAATTTTCTATTAACCTTTAGTTTCATTAAATTGCCTTTACATTTTGCAGCATTTTAGTGTAAATTTTGTAAGAAAGAAAAACAACAGATCGGTTAATGCTTTGAGTGCTACAGTATTATTGTCAGTGATACAGAACAAAGAGTAAGATATAAACATATTTTGTTTTAAAAGTAGGTCACAGTTTAAAACAGACATAGATTGTTAAAACTTGATCAGTCTTCTGTTGGCTTCTACAATAAATTCCATAATCTTTTAAATAATTTTAGGAATGTCTTCATGTTGTAATATTAATCAACCTGCTTGTTTAGAAATCCACTTCCAGTGTCTTGCATTAAGAACTTTTTACTGCTGAAACACTAACAAAACAGAAGAAGTGACCAGAATATTCTTAAAACACTACATTAATATAACTGTTGTCCAGCTTTTCAGTTGTTATGTTTGTGTGTATGTTCTAATACAGAAGAAGGATGATGAGTGACCTGAAATTCAAGTGTTCAAATAATTGTCTCTTTACAGTAAAAAGTCACTACAAAAAATAAGGGTATTATCCAAATCAGATACATTTTTCTTAAATCAGGGTCATCCTGGCAAAGAGGGTCAGTCTGGAGATAAAGGTGCATTGGTGAGTTTTAAATTTTTTCCATTTATTTACATAGTTTTTAAGAAAGTCTTTGGCAGATTTTTAGCTGTATGACACCTTTGTTGCTCCAAGAACTATTTAGGAAGATAATAGAAAAGCCATGGCACATTCAAAGCATCTGTGTGTAGACAAACATATTTATTATATGTTTATGTAATATATTATATTATATATTTATGTACTATATTATTATGATATTATGAATAGATTTTCATATATTCACAACATTACAGAGATTCTGAATAATATAGAGATTACTCTTTTAAAATAAGACTGATTGTGGAGGTGACAATGTGGCAGTCAATAAAAGTTGCATACATTTCATGTAGATAACTTGCAAATAGTTTGACTTTACAATTCCATTGTACTGAGTACCCACTGGGTTCTTCAGAACCTTGTTTTTTGAAGACCTACAAATGCATGTATACACATTGTATTTATTAGGTCACTTTCAAGTCAGTGACAGTGAAAAGTATTTTCTTTATTTCTTTATTTCTTTATGAAGCACTGAAGGGTCTTGGGGCTCTTCAAAGCATTCTGTTTGCTTGGTATTAACTCTTATTTATCTTGAATAGCTTCCTTTGTAGCAACTGAAATCAGTTTCTGTGGCAGAACTGATTTCAGTGCTGATACTAAAAGGTTGTATTCTGGGTAAATAGGATGAATGAATGAATAGGACATTTCAGAAAGTACAATTCCCCTTACACCAGCATATTACTATTTGTCCAGAACATTGTTATCTGTTAGAGGCTTGTAAATTTTAGCTCACAGAGATCATTTATGTTTTGAAAGTACAGGTATGTGACCATCTGTGAGTTGTTCCTTATGCTTTTTGAATTTACTGTTCAATTTCAGCCAAATTTTATAGAAAATTTTATTTCTCTGAGATGCTAATGGGTTTTGCAAAAAGGCACAATTGGAAAGGGGAAAAAGACCTTATCAATGGCTCCATTAGGGAAAGATTCTGTTATCTGTCCATCTCAGAGAATCATCAAAGCAGCTCAACCTCAGACACATGTTTATGTTTTCAGGCTTACTTGCTTCCACTGTTTACAGAACTCACTTTCTTTAGACACTGCCAGTGGATTGCATAGTATCGAAGTTGAGCATCTTTAAAATCCTCAGCAGACAGTAAATAGCAGCATCCAGACACCGGTCAGTATTAATAGCACCATGAGCCTTATAGCTTTTAGTTTGGAATCTCCTTTTTTTTAAAGCCCATGATTTTTATTATTATAATTATTTTGATCTCTACTTTTGACTTGTGTCATCATCATGATTAACAAAGACATTTTCTTCAGTAAGACACCACTGGTTTCTCATTGGCATCTTTTTCTTTGGTTTTGTTTGTTTATTTGTTACATTTTCAACTTAACATTCTTCCAGACCATTTCTATTGCAGATAGATGTTTCCCAAATATACACATAGAACCATGTTCATAATTCTATTAATAGTTTTATAGTGACATTGAAAGGTGTTTTGTGGTGCCATGCAATGTTTTTCTCAATGGCAGGCAGCCCAGTGTTATTTTGATGTCTCACACAAGGCTGCTGCATTATAGTGAAAGAACAAGGATTAAACTCAGAAGAGAACTGCTTGCTAACCAAACACTGTACAAACAAAAGTTCTTTACTCCAATATATTTTAGGGGCCTCCAGGTCCTCAGGGTCCCATTGGCTATCCAGGTCCTCGTGGTGTAAAGGTAAGACTTAATTACTGAATTCCTCCCACCGCCCATTTTGGAATATATGCATGTGAGTAATTCTTCACATTATTTCTTTAGGGAGCTGATGGTGTCCGTGGTCTCAAAGGATCCAAAGGTGAAAAGGTAAATCTGACTGCATTTAGTTCCTTTCCTTTTTTCTGACTTCCTTATGTCACTGCAACGTCTTCTGTCTCCTTCACTGCAGTGTTTTCTCTTGCAGCAGTGGGTTTATTTTTGACTTAGCCTAAGGATGTACCAAGTCCAATTCATAAATCAATGACTCCCATGGCTATTTACACTGGTACAAAGTGAATATAAAGCCTTCAGTTCTTAGAATAGTTTTAGATTCTCTTCACACCAGTTTAAGTAGCTTCTCACTAAGGTTCTCTTAAGTAGAGAATTAGATGTCCCCTTTCTTTAGATATCCCTTTTTTTGGTTAATACATACTATAGTGTATTAGTGGATACTAGAGAAGTTTATGCATCAGATATGTTTGTGGTGATAGTAATATTATTGTATCTGTTTCAATAGTGTTGTAGGCTAGATTTTGTAATATTTCTGTACGTATTTCAATGGCTTGCTAAGTTCCAGGTTTTTTAATCCCAGATCTTTGGCTTTGCCAAAGTGATGGACAGCTGCAGACAGATGCATTATATATCAACATGAAGAAAGATTTTATATCCCCGTGATACCATTAATTCCGTACATAGAGCTCTCTACTGAATTCTGATGGTCTGCAGTTACTGAAACCACAGCCAGTATTGGTTTAAATTCCCATGTTCCTCAGCTCTCAGAATAAGAGACAGATGACAAACACCATCAGTCATACTTCCTAACCACACTGGCAAATTCAGCCTTGTGCCTGTGGTGGCTATTGTATATATATTTATAGCTATTGCTAAAGCAGAAGATGCAGTATTGCCAAACCCCCTTGGTTTCAGCACTAGAAATTTGTCTTTCAGGCTCAGATGCCAAGAGCTGCTGCAGGTTTTCAGTCTTTCCTAGACCACAGTTTGTCTAGTCTGTGCATTCATTCATTTCAGAGTTGCTCATTAAATTGAAACCAAAAAAGAATGTGGTTAATACCTGTGGAGACTGGGTGGTTCAAAAAAGCAGATTTTCTTGTGCCTTATTGAGTGATTAATATCCAACTAGGACAAAATATAGGGCTCACATTTAAATAATCTTAATAGAAATGTGTATTTGTATGTGTGTATCAATCAATAATGATTAGGATAATTTCCACAGTATTTCTGTATTCCTAAGAATTACTCTCACACTTGCAATAAGACACTGAACTCTGATGAATACCTCTATAGGTCACAGAGAGATATTTCATAGATTTTCCTCACAGTGCCTTAACGGTCTGTTACACTGTCCTTTTTTTACTGAAATTATTCATGTGCCATTACATGGGGGAAAACACTGTTAAGAGACAGCAATAAGTTAACTGATCATTCAGAAAAGACTGTGTAGATCTGGAATGGTCCCAGGGATAGCAGAAGAGGTCCATCTCTGTACTGACCAGTAAATGTGACTAGAAGCCTTTAGTTATTTTATTTTTTGTTAACAGCAGAATAAGAACGAGAGCATTCAGCTCTCTCCTTCTACATGGAACAAAATCAACTTCTTATAAATCTCAATAGCTGGAACCTCACTGTGAAGAAGAGTTTAAGTTCATTTGGCAGCTATTTGGTCAGTAGCTGGCATGTGGTCAGTCCTTGCCGATATGTTGCAAAGTGTTCTCACATAATTATTACTGTCCATGGCCATAACTGAGAAATGTTTACAGCATAAACTTTTTTCATGTATTCTGCACTCTATTTTTTTCACCTCTCTCTACATTTTAAGAAAGATCACCTTGAAATTTTGATTTATGCAATATAAGATGACCATATAAAGCTTAGTTCCACCTTCTAGAAATCATGCGAAACCTGCTTTTAGAATGGGTTTTACTGTATTTTTTTCAATTAATTACAATGAGTTACTTCATCTTTTTTTACATGAACACATACTACTGTGTGCCCATTTGATTTTTTTTTAATTTTAATTTCTTCTCATCTACTTTGAGTTGTTTAGCACTAGCAAATGTATTAGTATCACCATTTCTAGCACTATTTGTTGCATGCAGCATGACTAATTCTAAACAGAATCAAAACAGCCTTAGCATTGCAATCTGCCTCAGTTCCTGATCAGGGAGAATAGAAAGCCTTCAGGAGCCCAAGAATGCAAAATGCAAACTTCTTTTTGAAACTAAGGATGAAATAGAAAGCCTTTCTTGGTTGGCTTTTTTTTTTCAGTAACATGGAGCACTGTATCACTCGTTCCTGGCTTTATTGACAGTCCAAATATTACTCAGATTCTAAGTCACCAATATTACTTCAACATAGCAAAAAACTAGCAGCATCATAATAAAAACATTTTACTATGTGCTCATTCATCACAAAGACCTTTGTTCCCGGGATATAACTAAGCATCAGATAAAAACTCAGTCAATAGTCTTTGTTGTCTGGATACTGGAGGAGTAGTTGTATGATGAGTTAGATGAAGAAAGAGGAAACCAGAAGCTGACCAATGATCAATTATTACACAAGCCATGAACAACTCCACCGAACAACTCTGGAGATCTCTGTTTGTATCTGAACTAACTCATACAGGTATAAATGAAACTTGTCTGAGTACTGTCTGCTTGTACTTTGGCATGGAGATCTCTTAAAATGAAAGGAGTAAGTTCTCTACCAGAATTTACTAGGCAGTAAATATGGAATTATCACTAGGAATAACAATAATTTGTACCCGTTTTGCCAATGTATATAGATTCAATCTTAATGTACGTTGTTTTTTCTACTTTCTTTCAATCACATAAGCCAGTGAGAGCAGGCAGGACTGAGTGTTGCCAGACATCAAACTACTATATAGAGATGATTACTTCTTCTTTTAGGTTATGAACATTAATATATGTATTTTATATTAAAATGACACAATCAGCCAATTTTTTTATTCCTTTCATGATACTATTAAGGCTAAAAGAAAAATTAATTACAAGGGAGGTTCTGCTCTCAAAAGGAATAACACTTTTTTTTAGTTAATTGAATGGATCACCTTATTAAAAGGAGTGATAATAAAAACTAGCTTAAGAGTTAACAAAGGACTTTACAGGATAATTCATAATAAAACAGAAGAATTATATTGTCTCTCTATTTAAACAGACTTTACACAGCTTTAAAGAGCTGTTATTAGGATCTTTCAAATTAAAAAGTCTTTTTGTATGGTGCACTGATACTTTATCTCAAATATTAGATTTCCTGATGAAGTTCTCACTTTATCTATGCAAATTATCTTATTTTATAGGAAATCTATTTTCTTATTTCTGTCTGCAGAACAAAAACCAAACAACTATCTATTACTAGAAGTTTTTACATGCATTTTTGCCTTTTTTAGGGTGAAGATGGTTTTCCAGGATTTAAAGGGGACATGGGCCTTAAAGGTGACCGGGTAAGTATTTATATTTATTCTTAGCTTGAATTATTTCTGTTGTCTGTGCATACACACATTTGAGCCAGAGATTTGCTTCTCGTGAATCAACAATGGCACAGTTCTAAAGAGGAGGAGAATGTCAGTCCTAGATATCCTTTTCACTAAGCTTCTTTCTAGCGAATCTCCTTTTCCAGATTCCAAGATCTCCAGTATCTGCCTAAGGAAAATTAATCTATTCAGGATAAAGATGTTTCCATTCCAACCTAACATCTTGCCAAAATGTTGGGGTTTTACCCTAGTGGGCACTTAGTTCCTTTCATAGAAAATGCTGTGGAGTCTCTAAAAAACTTCTCACAAGAGGCTGCTGACCTATATCTGTTGTCTGTATACATAAATAACTGTGAAGGTGGTATCCACGTAAGTACTTAGATACAGACATTTTTCTTTCTATGGCTTTTCAGAGTGCCTTCACAAGAATTTAGGGAAGGAGAAATAAGAATATGCAGTTTCCAAATGCAGCTTCTTCAGGCAAGATGACTGGGCTCTTACACTTGTGAAAGTAATATTCAGTGCCTAATTGATATATATTTGCATTTATGTAATGAATGTAGCCAATAGTATTTTCCTAATCGGAAATTGGAGAGAGCTCTGAGTAACCTGATGTAATTGAAGATATCCCTGTGCATTGCAGGAGGGTTGGACTAGAAGACCTTTAAAGGTCCCTTCCCTTCCAACCCAAACCATTCTAGGATTCTATGATGCTATAATTCTAATCTCTATTTAAATTTACTGATAATTATTTTCAAGGAATTGTAAGTAGGATCTGTAATATATGCATAAAGGCAATTGTTCCATATTTATGAGGTGGTATATTTTAGGGAGAAGTTGGTCAGCCGGGTCCACGGGGAGAAGATGGTCCGGAAGGTCCAAAAGGTCGAGCAGGTCCTTCTGGCGACCCAGGTGCTGCTGGGCCAGCTGGAGAAAAGGTCAGTAGCCAGTATCAATGTAAACATATCATTGCCTCATAACATAGATGGAGCCCATGATGTTCATCACTATAAATCCAAGCCTCCAGATACTGCTATGGCAGACCACTGGAGTTTACACTTGAACAAGTCTTAGGAATCATTATTTTGTAAGTATAAGAAAGGCATTGTAAGACTTCACAGGCATGTAAGGCAGCTAAATTCTTACCCCAAATTGCATACAGTGCACACCAGCTAAGGAAAATATGATGCAAAGAAGATAGTTGGGCACAAAGGAGGATAAAGGTGCTCCTGGAGGGTGAATTAATTAACATTCACATCACATGATGACAAATTATGAAATAAAGATTGTTTTAAACAGAAAACATATCCTGAATAAAAATAAAAAATAAGACTGGCAAAAGTGAAAGGGCCTGTTAAAAAGTGAGGACTGAAAGAAAGATAGTGATATGAAATACCTGAGAGAACAAGCACAAAGATATGTACAAATCTCTGTAGAATCCTGACCTCAACAAAAACACTTGAGATTGATATAGAGGAGGAAAGAAGACTGAGGAATGTGTGTGAGGGTACCATATTTCACCGGATGACAGCATCAGAAAAGAAAGATTATTTCAGTATTGGCATTTTGTATAATTGTGAAAGCATGATAAAACAAAACAAAAATGATGATTCCTAGACTTGTGTACTGTATTTCACAAAAGTGAGAAGATGCTGGTGAAAATATTTCCCTTTGGTAATTTTATGGTAACTCTGGCTTTAATGTTAGTTCTGTCTTGGACAGAGTGTGCATTTTACATTTCTCACTTTTGCCGTCTCTAAAATAGTAACAGTATTTCCCAGCAACATCCCATCTGACATCATGATTAATTATTTTATCTGCCTTTTTAGCTATATACAGTCTTTGAAAGTACACACTGAAATCTAAGTACTTATGTTGTATTACTAAAAATTTAACAAGGTTCACAGCTAAAAGTTTTGCCAGGAAGGAAAAAATGTATTAAGCAAACTTGGAAACTTACTGTCTTCTCATCAGAAGTTGCTATGCTTTTCAAGTATGTTATTAGTAGAAGTTCAGAAGGAAGTTAGGGTTATAATTTGAGCCTGTCATTCATAAAGTCTTAGAAAAATATATATCCAAAAGCTCAGTTCACTCTTTACAAACAAGATTTATTTTCCCATTTACATAACTACTTGGAACTATGTATGAATTTATCTTCTCCACAATTTTGCAAGATATATCACCAGCTATTAGGTCATCTAATTGATCCATTAGGACCGATTAGGAATCAAAGAACATATAAAAAAAGAAAATCAGAACTATTCTCCTGCATGAATGCAAGCTAAGTCCATACCAGAAAGCCAGTTTTAAGTAGATCAGCAAATAAGTGTCATATTATCTTCACCTCCAATGTATTTGCATTCACCAGAAAGAACTGTATGTTTCATGGCAATAGTTGTTTTCAGTATCGTTGACCCAATAAAATGTAAGAATATTAGGAATCCTACAAAAAGATATGTGTTGCTGTCATGATACCTGCAGACTAATGAATTGACTGAGGCCATCTACAAAATAGTTCATCTTTCTCAAGTCTTTATAACCTAAGTAAAGAAACCAAAGTAAACCAAACCAAGCTTTATTTTATAGTTATTAGATTTTAACTATTATTTTGAGGGCATTTTTAAATTTTTTTATTCAAAATCCTCAATGTGAATATAGATTCATGTTTTCAAGCATTTCTTCTTTACTATGACATATATGGGTCACTCAAAGTCTCACTAGTCCAGAATCTGAGGCTCTAAATTTCAGAAGATATTTGGAAAAAATTATTGGCACTGATAACACTGTTAGCTGGGCTTGAAATTGTAGACCCAAAGTTTTCCCTTTTCTACAAACATTTATACCTTTTCTTGCCTACTGAAAGTCAAACTGTGGATACCTCTGTGGATACTTGGCCAGAATGGAGTGGGTCAGAGAAGAATTCCATGGTGTTGGTCCTGTGGTATTTATTTTAGTTCAAAGACTAGAATATATATTTCTGAATTCTTAGATCTCCCCACAATATTAGGGAAGCGCCTGTAAGACCAGTTATGAACATCCCATTCCCTTGTCCTCCATATGACTTAATTTTATGCAAAGGTGCTACTCTTCCATAGTAAAAAAAGTACCAGAGTAGTCTCATATTTTCTACATGAACTGAACCTGTGAACCTCACTTTCCCAAATAGGTCTGGGGTTGGATTTGCTTAGTAAAAAAGATGCCAAGTATAGTGCCAAAAAAATGAGGAACATATCAGAAAAGAGCTTATAATCAAAAAAAGCATCTATATCTGCACTCAAAACCTAGGCAGCTGGCGTTGCTTAATCCTAAAATAAGGGACAAAACTTTCAGTGAATTTGGCAAGAGTTTGATGCACTTTCATGCTGCAAATCATTTCAATCATTGTTGAATTGATTGTTTCAGTGTGGGAATTCAGCTTGTTTCAGTGCGGCACATAACTGGCAGCATTATAATTATTTTCATAAATCAAATAATTCTTTAATAATTTAATATAAATAATTTAATATATTTAATATAATAATTTAATATAATAAGACACATGCATTTACATTAATATGATAATACACAACATCTTTATTCATGTGCTGCATTTTTTAAGAATAGACATGTTTATTTTGGCAAATTTCCTTTCCTTTTTTCATTACCTAAGATTACAGCAGTGTACAATATTATCTTAAATAATCATATCCATTCAGATCTTCTCAAAAATGTGATAGTCTGGAATATGGACTGTGTTTAGAATAAGCAAATAGGCAAATTCTTCCTCAGGGTTCCATCTTTCAAAGACTGAAACTGCTTTCCCTTGCCTTTGAAAATAGCAAACCATCACTCATTCTCTACTGGTCTGAAGACATGGATTCAATGGGATAGGATACTATATTTCATTTCTAGGAATGGTTAATGTCAGTGTTGATCAGACTGCTCATCCTGTTGTTCTTTCTGACAAGGCGGTAATATTTGTTGACAAATCTATTGTCAGCAAATAGTCAGTGGTGTGTGATTTATCACAGTTTAGAACTATTCAAGAAGAAAGTTGATTCTTGAAATGCCTATTCCTGAAAAATCTGTGGAAAATAAAATATCCATGACACAGCATAAATTAAAAAGGATTTATCTCACTTAAACCTATTAACACCCTGATTTCTTAGGGACTATTAATAGTTTAATGATCTCAGTCTCACATCACTACACAGCACTTCGTGGTGGAAAAAAAAATAAGACACTGAGGCGTTTGCTTTGATAAACTCATTCATTGCAATGAGATTTTTATTTAAGTTTGGGGAACTAAGTCCATTGGTGATTAATAGTTAAAACGAGAAATTTATTTAATTGAATATTATATATTCTATTATGTACTGTCACTCTAAGTAGTGGAAAAAATATTTTCTATAGAAGTTTGCTGAACCACTAAGGATGATAAAATAAAATTTAACACTGCCTTCTTATTGTAGGGTAAGCTTGGTGTACCTGGATTGCCAGGATATCCAGGAAGACAAGGTCCAAAGGTGAGCCGTAAATAAACTTTATATCTTTTGTTTGACGATAGTCACAATGGCAGTTATTTTATTTGTCTGTTTGAGGCATCAAAGCAAAGCTCATTTTTCACATTTTCCTTCGTAACTATCATGTTCTGAATCAAAATCTTGAAAAATATTGGATCACTAAAGCAGGCTCTTTAAGGAACACTACCTTTCTTCATCTTAACTCTACGGCCTTTAAACCTTTGCCATCCTCCAATTAGTTGTGATTTTTGTGGAAGCATCAGACTGACATGCATTAAACAATTTGAAAACGAAAGAACTGCTGATAGGCTTGAAAGACAATGAGCACCATATTGACCACTAAATGAGGGATGGTAGCGGTGGGAATTTTCCGTTTGGTACAAGGATTCCATTTGTGTCGTTACTGTTTCTTCCATAGAATAAACCATATTTCTTTGAAGCATATAATTTACAATTTTCATCATGTTTTCCTTTCCACTAAAAAATACATGACAAATCCCAACCCTTAATTGATCTTTGTGCGTACATCTATCCTTCAGCTATCTTTTATGGTCTGATTGCAATAGAAGCCATATAGGTGGCTTCTGGTTTAAGTGAAGGCTTATTATTTAAAATGTTTTAATGAAATTTATTTTTAAAAAAGGCAACCTAATGCAGCCTTAGGAAATGGGCACGCTGAATTAATTGCAAATTCCCTTTTCTGAGATTAGCAACAAAGAAAAATGGAGTAAAACCATGATTCCACAGACATTTCCCAGTGTAGAGGAAGCCGTTGGGGAGACATTGCATCTCAGACTGTCTCAAAGATGACTCATCTAGGGCAATATCACAAGTGAAAAAAAAACTTTACCCCCTCTACACAACTGAACAATTAACCTGCAGTAAAATCATCAGCTTTGCTCTACTTTGGGATCTGTTTTTATTTTCAAATTTGAAATTATGGGGTTTTTTTGGAAGAAATACAGCTTCCTGGCTGGCTAAGCAAAGTGTTTTTCTGACTTTGGTCTATACTTTGGCCCTTTTCAGTCAAGGGAAGAATGATAGATGAAGAATGCTTATTCATTGAAAACTCTGTGTTAGTGAAAAATCCATCTATGGAAAGTATTCGTGAATCACCTTGAGAGATATGAGGGTTTGCTTCTGTTTCTTAACACACATGTCTGAGATTTCAGTCTCTCTTTTTGTTCCCCTTTAGAACTGTCTTTTGAAAAGCCTAAGATCAAAGAGGTTTTACATTATTCAGTTCTAAAAACAAAAATGAAGTAACACTTCGAATAAAAGTTGATTGATCCTTTTTTCAGCAGACTCGATCAAGAATATCATTACATGAAATCTTTATCACATAAAAATTGAAAATAGTTCTTAACTTGAATTCACTATTTGATTTTCTCATTTGTCACTTAAAATTCCAAGAAAGAGTTCTGACAGCTACAATACATCAATTCACTAGAGACTTGTGTTGAAACTTAGCCACAGTCCAGTTCAAATTAACATAAGGGAGAGAGAAAAAAAGAAGCAGCAGAAAAACATATTAGCTGTGTAAAGCAAATATGAAATCTTGTCCTAGTATTGTCAAGAAGGTTCACACTGTTGTTTCTGTTGTCACTTACTTGCTTTTCTTCTGAGAATTGTTCTCAGAGTACTGCCATTATCTGATAATTTTCACTATATTCTTCTCTCCTGTCCAGTCCCTTTTGATTAACACAATTGCAAAAAGTACTGTATATATATTTACAAGCAAGTCAGGTTTGTTAGTGCCCAATCACTACAATTATTTTTTCTTCTGGTCTTGAAATACAAACAAGCTTGGGTTTTGCAGAGTAGAATTTTCATGGGTTTATTCACATTTTAAGTTATAACTGGTGAAGAATTAAAAAGAAAGAAAGAAAGGAAGAAATAAAAATATTTTCCTTCTCTCTCACCAGTGAATATCAGTCAGGTTTTCATTAGAATTAGTGTCAGTGAAGCTGTACTGCCCCTCAGTCATTAATGGATAGTTGGAACAATTGCGTGAAGCAAGATTCATTGGAAGCAAAACATAAGTAAGAAAAAGAAAAATGGAAAAAATACTTATTGGTTTTTCAAAGAAGAGCACCAAGAAATTATATTTTTAGTTTTTGTTACATGCATTTTATTTGCCACTAAAATACCAATAGTAAACTACCCCAATGTAGATGCGTTATCACAGCAGGTAGTCTAGCCAGTAGTCCTAGTGGCTGACCAAACCAAACACTGCTTTGATTTTCATTTCCAGTCACTTAAAAGTGTATTTAATCAAGTCTATCACCTCTTTGACCCCCAAGTCCCTTATGACAAATTAACACCTTGACAGGTAACAAGTCTGCTGTCCTACTGGACCTGTATACCAGAAATAAAGAAGAAAATAGTACTGTTCAGATTTCACTGAGCAGCTAGCAGGAGGAAAGCAGAGGGAAAAGAAGCATGGATAGTGTCTGGAAGTAATTCCTTTATTAGAATCAAGTCAGATAATCTCCTCATAAATTCTACTCACAAGATGCGCATATAAGCACTTATACAAATTGCATGCATGAGTCACATGAAACTGGCCAGTGGTCAGTTTAAAGTGAATGAAGACCTGAAGTAATATACAGCTCAGTAAAGTGTACAGAGGATGACTGTTCAGATGTGGCAACACCTTACATTTATTTTGAATGAAATTATTTTGTAAAAGAATTATTATACTGTGAGGCAACAAGGCCTTGTTTGTTCCTCTCCGTTATAATACGGTTATTTCTAGTGGACTGTTACTGATAATTTCTTTCCTACTGCTAAAAATGGTGCAGATACAATGAGTACTTTGTTGTCTAATATGATGACAAATAATGTCTATTCTATACATTATTTTTTTTTAATGCATTCTGGACTTGAGGCGTTATGGTAAGTTAATTTACAGCTATTCATCAGAGCTGTCATGCTTGCAAGTTTGACATGTACCATGTACATGACTTTATAGATGTGCTTTACATAGAAAGTAAATGTTGGTTGTACTACTGTTTTGCTATTGATATCCCCTAATATTTGCATTGATTTCTAGGGCTCAACTGGTTTCCCAGGATTTCCAGGTGCCAATGGAGAGAAAGGTGCAAGGGTATGATAATTCATGTTTGCATGACAATTAACTTTTGGAACTCAGTGCTATGAAAAGAAACTGAAAGCTAAGGGTACAAGCTACCATCTAAGGACCTATGAAAACAGGCTTTTTACACTTAAGATGAACCTCTACAGTTATGTAAAACAGGACATACCGAGACACTAGTTCTCATTCTTTAAGGTATTGATCTAAATTTACAGGAACTCAGACACTTTCTCACTGCATGTGCTACCACAATTGTATACTTGAAAAAGATAAAAGAAATCACCTTTGCTGAAGCATCCTTTTTGACAGTACAGCTGAGGGAGTTGGGAAGGAGTATTTTTCTGTGTCCCATGAGTTATCCTGCTACCATGCAATTTACTGTCAAGGAAATTCAACTTGTATTTCATAAGTATTCTGATTTGCCACAAACATTTTTCCAGGCCTGAGCCTTGAAAATGCAAAATATTCCAGAGAAGATGAAGAACATGTACTATTAGACATATTAAAAAAATAGATGTAAAATGACAGCTTTTGCTGGTTTGTTTAATTGAAGCAGGTGAGGGAAAATCTGTTATGAGTATTATTCAAACTGTAAAATGAAATATAGCTTAGAAGGTCATTGTGCTGTTGTCTCTAAAGCTCAATTCAACATAGCACATGTTAGAAAAATGATCAAATTAAAAGGATTAATTAGAATTCATAGATGATAGCAACTTAAAGTCAAACTGAAGTAATGTATGTCATTGTTCTTAAGAATCCATTTTAATTTGCAGCATGAAAACAAGCAGAAATTCATTATTTGAAGAATTAATATATGAAATCCAATTGCATTATTGTTGTTTAGGTATGGTTTAAGTTGTTCTTGTATTATTTTAGCTAAGATAAAGATACCTTGACATGGACAGACAAGCAATAAAATGATGTTCACTTCATCTTTGTTGGGAAAAATGAGACATGACTGCTAATGAAGTTATCAGGTTAAAGAATCCCAAGCAAAATGATAACATCACAGAGCAGACTTAAAAATTATTAAAATCTAATTATATTGATCCATTATTATGCCTTCATAAAGTTTAAATTCAGATAGGATACTAACCACATAATTAATAACTTCAAACTGCTTACATACTTAAGTACTACACTGTTCATCAATGAGACAGTAACTGCTGGTTTTGTAATGTGTATCACAATTATTAGTATTGATCTTGCCTAAAGGGATATCATTGTGGTTTACGATGCCACACACACCGGTACTAAGAAGCCTGCGAAGTTCACAAGCTGTGCAGCACTTTAAGAACAACACATTATTTTTATTTTGATTAGTGAAATAAAGTCAATATTAGAAAACCCTCAAGAAAACGGGTGTGTGCATTTAATTGGTTTCCAATAAAAGCAAGCTTTATTGGAACATGTGCTGATTTTCTGTTGCTCCTACCTCAGAGATTAGGAAGTACCAGTCATCAGGTTCCTTTTTCTACCTGAAGAATACTCTATTGAATTTTAAGCTTCTTTGCATTAGAATACACATCAATACTAACGCCAAACCTAAAGAAAGAAATCTGTTCAGTATGATTAAGAAATATATTGAAGGAAAAAGGAGTGCTGGTATTCTGGCAAGTTCTGTATCTCTGTGCAAGTGTGCAGAGTCCTGGTATATAACACAGTCCCTTTTTCTGTTATAAAAAAAAGAGAAGCTTGCCCTTTTTTTTTTTTTTTTTCTGTTAACCTGTAGAGCTGTCCATGGGAACCTGGGAACTTTGTCTTCAAAGCTATTATTACATTGGAAATGATGCCGAGTTCTTTAGACTACTGCAGAAGGACTCCGCTTGTGTGCCATCTTCATGACTATTTTAAAGTAGCTTAAAATGGTCTAATGCCCATGACAGAATATGACTCTGAGGCAAATTTAGCACACTTAGCTTTAAGTCCCAGTAAACTCATAAAGACAAGCAATTTTAACAAGGACCATGACTCTGTAAATTGAAATGCAAAGCAGATACTTAAAGATAAAGTAACATTTAAACCTAAGGGGGTTGCACTCTGCTCCCACTTCAGTAAAAAACCCCACAACTTTATCTCGCAAATACAGTGTCTGCTAAGATGATTTCTGTGAACTTTTCTCTACAGGGATTACATGGCAAACCAGGCCCCAGAGGACAGCGAGGACCAACAGTATGTACTTTTGCTTTGCAGTTTAGAGGCTTTCCTATATTAATTGCCTCCACTATAAAGTGAAGAATTATTTTGATTTGACTATAGTATCCAGTGATTTTCTTCAAGTGCATCTGTGTTAAATTGACAGGGTCCAAGAGGCTCAAGAGGTCCTAGAGGTCCCACTGGCAAACCAGGTCCAAAGGTAATTGTCAAGCATGCTGTATGGATTGGCTACGTGCTGTTTCATGTATACATGTTTATTGGCTAAAAGAGAAGCCTAATCTTTGAACGTATTGCTTTTCTTTTCTAGGGTACTGCAGGCAATGATGGTCCTCCTGGGCCACCAGGTGAAAGGGTATGTGAAAGCGATGCTGTTTTTCCCACTAAGTAGGACTGTGATTTGAGGGTGGGCTTTATTTTTAGTTCTCCCTATCATGTCTACGCCTTTCTTCAACCAGAACAACCAGAACTAACAGAAGATCAATTCCAATTAGGCTTTTCACAAGGTTATGAATGGGGCAGCTGAAGTTTGCTGAAAGCTTCTTCCATCTGTAGCTCAGTTTTCTATAAATAGGACACAGAGAATACGTACACACTTTGTATTATATCCATGCACTTCATATATATACATGGAAATTAGAGTTGTACTTAACAGCTTATTTTTTTAAGAGTGCCCCATTTCCGTCAGCATACTGCTTGTTTATGTGATTTACAAATCACTCAAGCCATCTCCAGAAACTTCTTTGTTGAAGCAGCTGATATTTTTGTTCTGATCAGCTAAGAATTTACTTCAACCTACTTTCTGCATGCTTGAGAAATCCTATTGTGCTTGCTAAAATAAAATTTTCTGCTTGCTATCATATTGCCAATCAATACAGAAATCCAATATAAAGTCAGCCCATTACACAGCAGTATATAGAAAAACAATAATAATAAATCAGATTTGTAATAGAAAACCAACTCAGGTAGTTTAAGCGGACATGCTCTCTGCCAAAGTATTTTTGCAAAGCTTAAGAACTTTTTTTCAGTCATATTTTATTAAACTACTAACCTTTTTCATGTAGAGAATTTATAAATCCTTTTGCAGTACCCACCCCCAAGTCCCAGTAATCTCCAGAAGTTTTGCTGCTCAGGAGGGAGTTCCTTGTGCATTTTTCTCTGCTCCATCATGTTGCTTTGTTGCACTATTTCCTACTGAACACATACATGTTTGGTGTAATAATACTGACAGAACAGCAGCAAATTATTTTTGCTAGAATGACTGAGCAAACTGAAAAAGGAAAAAGGCCGTAAGATCAGACCACATGGTTTGATTGAGTTGATTACTGAGATAAGGACATCCATAAAGGTATAACAGGAGCATAGTGTGGGTGTATTCTAGAAATCTTGAATTTTCAGTTTGTGTGTCTGCAGAAAGTGATTCAGGTTAATTTGGTTTGGTTTATCCTTAGCAGTTGCATGTAGAGTTTTACTAAACATCTTTCTGCTTTACAAATGTAAAGAAATGTAGGCTGCCCAGAGAGGTGGTGGAGTCTCTGTCTCTGGAGACATTCAAAACCCACCAGGACAAGTTGCGGTGCAGCCTGCTTTAGGAGGACCTGCTTTGGCAGGGGGTTTGGACTAGATGATCTCCGGAGGTCCCTTCCAACCCCATATCATTCTGTGATTCTGTGGAATGCACATATCTGCATGTCTATCTTTTCTGTTTAAAAAAGGATTCTTTTCTTTTTGACTGAAAGCCATTAAAGCATATGCCAGAAAAACAATACCAACACACTAGAAACAGGAGTTGTACTTTACTAAAAATCCTTTCATACTCATTGTTTTAGGTCTTTCATTCCTGCAATTGAATACTACTTAACTGTCCAAGAGACTAGTTTGTGGAGCAGGACAGTGTTTCTTGCAGTCAGGAGGAGTAAGCAGGACAGACAGAAGGAAAGTTGAGAACTGGGGACCTAGACTGTAGTCAGTACCTATGTAAGGCAACACGCCAAGGGAGGCTGCAGTAAGATGTTGAAAGTACCTCTATATCAAATAAAAGACAATGTACCAAGTGGAACAGCAGGAATAAGTGGAAAATTTCAGTGTAACAGGAATGATGTGGCAAGTAAGAGAGAGACATGGGCAGGAAGCTGAGATTTAAGAGAGGAATGAGTTAACTAGGATGTTGAATGTAGAAAACTAGGCATAGTCAAAGAAAAGGAGGGGGAATACCAGAGGCAGACTACCAGAAGGTGAATAGCAGAGCCTCATGAAGGAGAAGTTTGCTGACAGCTCCAAGAGGTTACAAGGAAGAGAAGCTGTGGGGGGACTGAAAACAATGAGCAGATCAATCCAAGATGAAGTCATCCCTGGAGAGAAACTGATTAGAGCAAAGAGATGAAGAATCACAGAGCACCGTATCTTATATTACTTGTGTAGCACAAGTGCGAGGTATCTATTTGCTTCCCAATAGGGGTGAATTTCAGCCAAAAAATAACTGTCATTTCTACTCCACTGAGACTACTTCACGTACCAGACACGTAAACATTAAATAATCTGTCCTGTGTAGTTAGTGTTGAAATGAAATTTAATGACAAAAAAGAAAATGTAATTTTGATAACATGCTGTTAGCATTATAGTGCTTTTTCTCACATAATCTCTCTGTCCAGTGATTTGAAGTTTACAAGCCATATTGTGGGTAAAAAAAGTGCAAATCTTCTTTCCTTAAAAAGCCCCAAGATGTGAGAATCAAAGTACAGTGGGAATTTATGAGAAAGAAGGTGCAACTAACAGTAAAACTTTGAGTTCATAGAAGTATGGAAAGGTTACAGTTGGAAGGGACCTTGAAGATCATCTTGTTCCAGTCCCCTGCCGTGGGCAGGAACACTTCCCACTAGGGAAGGTTGCTCAAATCCCTGATCCAGTCTAGTCTTGAACACTTCCAGGGATGGGGCATCCACAACTTCCCTGGACAACCTGTTCCAGTGCTTCACCACCCTCATAGTAAAGCATTTCTTCCTAATATCTAATCTGAATGTCCCCTTTTTCAATTTAAAACTGTTCCCCCCCATCCTGTTGCTACACTCCCTGATAGTCCTTCCCCATCTTTCCTTAGGGGAAAAGGCTCACCTTTTAAGTACTGAAAGGCTTCTATAAGGTCCCCCTGGAGCACTCTTCTCCAGGCTGAACCCCAGTTCTCTCAGCCTGTTTTCATAGGAGAGGTGCTCCAGCCCTCTGGAGCTGTCCTCTTATAATTCAATTTCTTTCATATATTTTGTACAGAAGCTGAGTCAATTTTAATAGTTTTCCTCTATAAAATTCCTTCTTTTTTTTTTTTTTTTGGAAACTTTATGCTTTATGTTATACCCAGAAGCCAATGAGGGAAGGTCACTTGTTCGCAGAGACAGAAGAATAAAAAAAATAAGTAAAAAAAAAAAAAACAAACCCAACAAACAAACAAAAAACCCAAAACAACCAAAACCTGTCCTATGGAGCATATTTGTGTGTTATAGAGGCTGCAGAAACTACCTTACACCTGTTTTGGAAGAGAAAATAAAAATTATGGATAGTGCAGTGAGATCACGAAGATTCCTTCCTTTACATAGTGCTACTTAGTTGACTCAGATTTAGTATTACAGTATAAATAAGGTCTACCCTCGACTAAGAATCACATAAGGGCAAATTCTCCCAGGCTGGACGCAAGGGGTCTCCCACAGCTACATTCTCACACTGCTTCACATTCTGCAGGAGGCAGCCGTGCTCTGGAAGTGAGCCTGGGCTCTAACGAATGAGGCGTATGGAATTTGCTTTATCAGAGGAGCAAAAGGGGAGCATAATTTGGGAGCTGTGGCTTTTTGCTTCAAGTCTTTTGCATCAAACCCCAAACCAACATTTCTAATGTGACAGCTGATGTCTTAGCAAAAGCAGATGACATATAGCAAGTAGAATAGGGTAAAGACTTGTGCTGTATGACTAGGGTATACAGCTCTGCTGTGAGACCATGTAGAATAAATAAGGTTTTTTAGGTTGCTACTCTGCTCTTTGACTTAGCACACTAAAAACTAAACAGGAAAAATTATTTTAATAGACTGACATAGTCCCTTTCAGCATATCAGCAATAAAATTTAAATGCTGGCCTGCATTTTGTCTGATGACAACCTTACAGTCACGTAAGCTACTAGTTTTTGTAAATATCTGTGGGTATAGATGAATGTGGACATACATGTATGTATGTATATGTACATTTACATATACAGTGCACTAACTCACCTGATCATCTTTAACTAACTTTGCAAATCTAAATTTGCATGAATTTTTATTCTCTCCGTATATGTGTGTATATACAGAGCTATATAAATAAAATGTTTGTGTATCGTGGATAATTTTCAGCTATCTGAACTAATTTTCATGATAGCAAGAACGTTATATTTAGTCTCTGGTAACTTGGTAAGGCTTATTGTATTTGGACATTTGCACTGTTGTACTGGCTTGAAGTATTGTCAGAGTGTAAGAACTGCCAAAGATGTATGTTGGACTCCAAGTTAAAAGGACCAGCAGACTATTAATTAATTTCCATGTTTTATGCAGCACTAAAAACAATGTTTCTTACACACAGTTGATTCCTACTGTATTGTATACAGACAGTTTCAGGGGCGAGACGTAGACATACTTTATATAAGTAGCTTTTTCTTTTCTTGCTACATTCTTTCTCAGGCAATATTGCTTTCAGGAAATCCCCTCCAATGTCTTTGCTTGTCAATTGTTGCTATCGGTATTTATGGCTGTGGAACTGAAGCTTTATACTTATAATTAGACCTTATGTACAGAGTTCATATATTTTATAACTGAAGCAAATCTTTCAATCCAGTGTCATGGCAGCTGGAGTCAAACTTTATGTGTTTGGTTGGCTTTATACTAGGGACCACAAGGACCTCAGGGACCTGTTGGATTCCCTGGACCGAAGGGTCCTCCAGTAAGTATCTTTTCATTTAAGTGTCTGCAACATGCTTCTGATTTGAAGATTTATTTAAGGGATGGTTTATGTACAGATCACAAATACGCTTATTTAGTTTTAAGGCTAAGATAAGAACTTACATATTCAAAATGATCATTGATGCAGCTTATATGACATTTAGAACAATATACTAAATTGCACATACTCTGTTACACTGATGCTAATCTCCAGGTGACAGACTGAGTTTAGGCAAAATATTACTTTCATGGTGTATATTTTCTTTTAATAGTTGATTTGATGAGGACAAAATGAAGGAGACATTCATTAGTGGCAGAAATGTATAGAAGTAATAGCACATTTGAGCTGCAGCCTGAACTAGCTATACTGCTCTTCTACAGTGTTTTGGCTCATGTGGAGTATGTTCAAAAGCATCAAACGACCTGTGATTTTTTTCACCCATGTAGCTTTTTTTTTTTATTTCAAATGCCAAAATTTAAAATTTCTTAAAATATATCTGTAATGCTTAGTTTTGTGTTAACTGAGTCATTAAGCAAAGAAAAATGGAAGGAAAGTATAGGGACTTCCCATGATTTCTGAATTTACAGAAATCCATTTTAAACACTCATGCATTTGACAACCTAACAGTCATTCTCCAAGCAATTAGTTACAGACATCAGGGAGGACACAAGGAAACATCATATTAAAATCATAGCTAACTGATATAGAAGTAGTTAAGCTGTACTGAAGGTTTGTCTAGAAAAACCGAAGAGATCAGAGATTCTGATCTCTGATTAGCAGAGATACTAATTACATACTTTTTTTCAGAATTAAGGATGGCTAAGAAATGCCTTGATTTATGTATTTTACAATTTCAGGGGCCACCTGGAAAAGACGGCTTGCCAGGGCACCCAGGACAGCGGGGTGAGACTGTAAGTAAATGCACTCTATTGTATTAGTGTTATAAACCTCCAAAGGTCATGATTGTGTTATCGAAACTAAACAGCCAGAGACAACAGAGAAGAGGGGAGTAGGCTGGGACTAAGAGGTTATATAACTGCAGTTTTCTTAGGGTTGGTAGGTTGGGCATGAGAAAGCTTTATTTTTCTTCCATGCTCCAAGAGGGAGGTTATTTTTTGCTATGCCTTCTTAGTAACATCACAATGAGCTTAAATAGTCAATGGAAGGAAAAAGAAATTAATACTCAGATCTCAGTTTTAATAAAGATTTGTCAGGCAATTACTATATAGTTCTCTTCTCACTCAATGCCATAAAACATAAATAATGTCATAATAAATAACATCTTATTAAAGGTAAGCAGCTTGGAAACTCAAAAGACAACACCTTGGGAAAGTATTGTCAGGAATAATTCAACCTGTGAAAGAAATCTTAAATTTTTAAACTGTACCTTATGTAAGCCGCCTAAGAATGATAATAAGTAAATTCTGGCAGCAAAATAAAAAAAAATAACATGTAACAGTTTTATTGTAACTATTTAAAAAAAACCCTCTCTTTCTGTAGTGCCAAAACCTTACTCATATGTTGTTGTTACTCAGATGTTTAGACCAGTTTCCTCTGGGTTCAGCCAACAGTAGAGTTCTCTAATTTTGTATCTCTCCCTCTTTGCGTTTAGTAGCGTTAGACTGATACAGAACTTGAGTAACTTCAGAGCAAATGCAGCTTCTTTTCATTGGCATTGTTTACTGCCCTGTGTTTTTGTATATGTGGGCCAGAGTTACTTTAAAAATATTTTCCCCCCACAGGTTCTCATGTATATGTTTTTGTAGAAAAACAGATATTTTTTAAAAAATAAACAGTAGACTTATTGACATTCCCATGTCATATTTTTAAAAAAAATATATAAATCAGAAAACTTTCATAACACTCACTGGTAAATTAGGGTCTTAAGAATTCTGTTTCTTATTTAGGCGTATATCTCATTAAAGTTCAGTGGTGCGTGTGGGCATTGCAGCAATTAGGGAATAAGCCTAAGAGACATACTCAAGCTTAACAAATTAGAGAGCTGGATTCCCAGATTGCACGCAGCTTGCTTATGGAATATGTATATGTTGATAGCAGCTGAGGTTAAGTATTAGCATAGAAAAGCTACAGCCTCTTCCCCCAGCAAGTCATATGCACTTTGAAGAACTGCCAATATTTGCTAAATTCTAGACAAAGAAACAGTAATATCATGATAAATAATTTGGAATATAGGTATAAACTATATACTGAAAACTAATACTAAGCTAATTCCTCCTCAGAAGTCAATTTCAGTGATACCAATTTCAGATTGGCAGGAGGTATCAGAAGCAGAGATTATTAGATTGTCTAGTGTTATGCAAGAATTTAGTGTTTCATGCCTGTGAAAGGATAAAATAGAAATATATTAGCTATTTCATCTATTAGAATTAATCAAGGACCTTCTTCTTACTCAGTTAATAAGCTAAGTTTTATTAAAATGTCTTTCACATGAAATAATTTTTAAAAGGCTAATTAGGCACTTAGAGACTTACACGAGACATTAATATAAATTTAAATTTTTTAATACTAAATATTTGAGATGAAGCCATCTGATGTTCAGGTCGTCTTGAGTATTTGCTGCTGAAATCTCCTTTGGTTGTTATTCTTTTACAAATCTGAATCTGTGTAAGTTGATGACATAAGAGAGAAAACCAAGTAGAAAAAGCATCATTAGGATCAAGAATCATTGAATAGACTGCAAAGTATCAATGCAGTCTGCAAACCTGGGAGTAGCAGGTTTTCTCAAAGTATTTTCAGGAAATAGGTAATATTCAACATTTCTTTGTTTTTCCTTACAATAGGCTTCAGAAGAAGCTTTGACTATGTAAGGGAAGGGACACATGAATGATTCCATCTCTAGCAGTTCTGATTTTCAGTCATTAGAACAAAGGGGGACTTTCGTATTTGTTTTTAATCTGGATCATTTCAGACATCTGAGAGAGAGTGCCTAAACGATTATGGGCCAAAGTGAACATCTGGCTGGCAGCAAGAAGAGAATCAGATAGAGAAAGGTTAAAAAAGGTGGAATCCCTGGTGGAATAGGGCAACTATCAGTGAGACTGTGCCCAGAGGAATGCTGAGTGGGGCCAAGCATTTATAAGAAATATGAGCCAGATGGACACCTTTGTTTTTACACCGGTGAGCAGAGTAGGAGGCAGGTGTGAGCTGTTAAGCCTATGTAGATACTATGTAGAATCCCAGAGGTGACACAGCAGTAAATGCACTCTCCTAACTTTATGCAGAAAAACACTTCCAATATTTAAAAGAAATAATTTAGCACATTTCAAAGACGCATTAAATAGTAGAAAGTGAAGTTGTCATTCAGTTTATTGACTAATTTTGGACAGAAATCTGGGGCTACGTCCTGGTTTGAGGTAAAACAGAACCAATGTTCTTCTTAATAATTTTACTTTTCATTTAGGTCTCTTCTATCTCTGAAATTAATGGCATATTCTTCAGACAGTGTCTACTACCAGAGTGATAAGGCCTGATGTTTATAGTTAACACCAAGCAATAGCACGCAGAGAGGCTCTGGCTTATATTTATTGCTGTAACAACCGATGTCAGCTCACTTTGTTATGTGCCATGTTGGAGGGTCAGAAGTGGAAGGGTGTAAAGGAGTCATACTGGTGCGGTGGAGGGGACAGGACAAGTGACCCAAAACTGACCAATGGGATTTTCCATCCCATCTGCATCATGCTCAGTATAAAGCTGAGGGAACAAGGATCAGCCTCTTTTCTTCAATGACCAGGATCTGAGGAGGACTCTGTGGGTTCTGCCTTTGATCTCAATCCATGCATTCCTGAATCCAGTTTCTGCCTTCAGTTCCCATCCATCGCTGAGTCCACTCAGGCACTTTGCCACTGCCTGCTGGTGTCATCCTGGGAGCTCGATATTGGTTCTGTATACATCGTATATATTTAATTATTTTAATTTTTGGTATTTTTATATTTTCATTAATAATACTTCATTAAAGTAGTTTTCAACCACAAGTGTCTCCCTTATTTTCTCTGTCTTCTGAGAAAGAGAGAGAGAGAGATAGGGTAAAGAAGGTATCTGCTGTTCATTTATTGGCTAGCTCAGCACAACACACAACAGGCTACTGATTAGAAAATGAAAATTCTGTAAAATTTGCCAGAGTTCTGAAAAAAATGTCCCCAAACCCTTTTTCTTTTTATTCTCTGCTTCCCAGTTTTTGTCATATAATTTCTCATTAATTTCATTCTTTTGTGGCATTCATGCTGCCTTTTTTACCATCTCTACATAATCTTCATCTTCCCTGGACCTGTATTTCCTTTGATTTTCTTTCTGTCTAACCTCCCCTTTATCCCCTTTAATGCCACACCAACTTAATCCACTATCTGTGTCTTTTCTTTCTTTAAAAAACATTCTATGGCTGGCTTTATGCTTTATGATTTATGATGTATATATGTAAAAATGTATTTTCAGATGTCTTTTAGCTGCATCACTTATGCATTCAGACTCATCTAATCAAGCTCTCCTAGAGAGATCTGTAAAATTGACTGGAATTTTTACTGCTGTACCACCTGATAAGAGACTGGAACTGATAAACATCAGAAAGATCAATCAGTATTTCACTTTTAAGTATACATGGGGAAAAAAATTCTCATTTTTATTTCCTGAAGAGAAGGAATGTGTGACATGGAATTTCTCCTTCTCCTCTTCAGCACACATACGAGTTTTGCTCTTCTATATTTTGGCCTGGGTAACAGAGTATTCTGTAATTATTTCACAGGGTTTTCAAGGAAAAACTGGTCCTCCTGGTCCTGGTGGTGTTGTTGGCCCTCAGGTATGTCACTTAATTTCATAGTTAACTTCATAAGACCAATATTTAATGGTTATATTATGGCTAAGGCAGTTGCTGTAGTTATATAAAAAGGACCATATTGGTGGTTATATTAACTTTTGTAACAAATTACGCATATAAATTTTAAAAGGTGTACTTAGTAATAATTAGTGATTCCACAAAATATGCAGATGTCGGGGGTACCTTTCCACTTCCTTTTTTGCATGTTTTCTTAATGTGCTTATGAAGCTGGTGGTTTACAGAAGTCAAGAAGGTAGAGTTCTCTACCATGAAATGGTTTTAGAAAGAGCAATGCAACACGTGAATCCCTTGTCAGAGACCAAATTTCAGTCATTTTTACATTGTGGAGAGATTCACTATCAAAATTTAATTTCATCTAATCTTACACACTTGCAACAAAATCAACCATTTGAATTGCATGAGCTATTTTAGGTAATTACCTCAGTGAAAATTTTCTGCTAGTGAATCTGAAGAGATATCTTTCAACTCTCCTACCTTCCAACTGATATTATTCAGAAAAATAACAGTACAGACAGTGTTTCAAGATAAGCCTAGTACATGGATTACCCTCCCATGTCCTTTTTGTAACCTCCTCCCATACATAGGCACGCACTGTATTTTAAAGCTGCACTGCTTAAGGAGCAAGGTCAGGATTTCACTCTTTAGAAGCTGTACAGACGTGTCTGCAGGCAGAATGCAATGCAAGATTTATTTTATAGGACAAAGATATTTAGTAAGTTAGCTTTGCCTGGAGGGAAGGTGAGGAATGCATGCTAACCAATGGTAATATTGTTTTGTAACAGATACTCATAACAGCTGGCTGTTAAGAATCTGCTCTTCCCCACTGCCCCCCAAGACATTAAATACCTTCAGGTGACTGAAGTTTTACTTTTGTGCTTAGGGTCCTACTGGTGAGACTGGCCCAATTGGTGAAAGAGGTCATCCAGGTCCTCCTGGTCCACCAGGTGAACAAGGCCTCCCAGGTGCTGCAGGAAAAGAAGGTGCTAAGGTATGACATGGCTTTGGGGAACAAATTGGAAGGGACAAATAAATTGCTGACAGTCTCACATTTCAAATCACCATGCAGAACATGCACAGTAAAATCAGAACATACAATATAAAATCATGATTAACATGTTTCATCCAGACAGATTTTGAAGACTGGAAGATTCCAATTTTAGAGCTGTATCTGCTTCTATTGGAATAATCAGAATTCTCTTGAGCCAATAATTAGATTTTTAATAGCTACAAGGCAGAATTTCACTGACCAAATTTAGCTCTTTGCTTCTTTTTTGGCCACCATTGAGGCACAAGAAAAATATTGCATAACTAGTTACTATGCAATACATTAAATCTTCCATTTTAAATAGGCATTGTAAGTTTGTAATGAATTTATCTCTAAACATATTTTTATGGTTTGGTGTATTTTTCACAAATTATGTTCTATAACTAATACTGTATTTTGTCATGAAAGATATATTATAAATTGTTACAAATTTATAGCATAAATTTATATATTGTTATAAATTTTAGTATATTGGTAGGCTATTATTCTAAAAATCTTAAAAGGATTTATGGGTGAATAGGTCAGGGCATAATCTTTTTTTGTCATTAATATAACGAGGATCTGGTATTTAATATTCATCACTCATTTAATGACTAACATAGGTATTTTAAACTTTTTTTTTAATAAAAATGTAATATGTTTCCAAGGGTGACCCAGGCCCTCAAGGCATTCCTGGGAAAGATGGACCAGCAGGTCTTCGTGGTTTCCCTGGAGAGAGAGGCCTTCCAGGTGCTCAGGTATGATATAAGCACTAGAATAATTGACAGTATGTTTCTAAATACAAGAAGCAATGGATTAACTCTTACTTCATGGAACCTTCTACTGTGCTTAAAAAATAATGCAATGGCAGAACAGACATCAAGAATCCAACATTGTTAAGGATCATTTGCTGTATAAGCAAAAAGGAACTTCTTTAGTTTTTGCCATTTTTCCTATTGTGTGTGTTGGAACAATAACTCTTGAACTTTCTTGTGTCAGAGATATGCTTTTTTCCCGCCATGTTCTAGGGTCCTGCTGGTCTGAAAGGAGGGGAAGGCCCACAAGGCCCACCTGGCCCAGTTGTAAGTAAACATCATAATTTTATGGAATTGTAAACAGTATTAAACAGTAACTTTTTTTTTTCTTCTTTGCATGCCGTGATGTTTTCATCAGTGCAGTCTGTAAAACAGCAGACGTGTATGTAATTCAAAATGATCAATTATGATTTTCTAGTAATTATCCATACTAATAAACATTAAAGGAATGTGAAGGTTGTAAATATATGAAGCCTTCTGCTATCAGTAGGCATGAGATATACTTGTTGCTCAATACTTGCCACTTACATAAATTATTGTTGAGATGAAAGAGGATTTTGATAGTGGAAAATCTACTGATGGTGGATAAGGGACTCATGCTGTTCTAGTGGGTTGACTTTGGCTGCACGCCAGATGCCGACCAAGCTGCTCTATCACTCTCCCTCTATCACCTGCATAGGGGGAGGAAAAACGTGACAAAAGGCTCATGGGCTGAGAAAAGGACAGGTAGATCACTCACCAGTTACCATCATAAGCAATACAGACTCATCTTGGGGAAATTAATTTCTTACCAATTACATCACGTAGGATAATGAAAAATAATTAAAAAAAAATAATCTTAAAACACCCTCCCCTCAATCTTCCCAGGCTCAGCCTCACTCCCAAATTCCCTACCTCCCCCAGCAGAGGTGGGGTGGGGAACGGGAGTTGCAGTCAATTCATCACATGCTGTCTCTTGATCCTTTCTCCTCATACCCTTCCCCTGCTCCAGCATGGGGTCCCATGCACAGGAGACTCTGTGAACCCCATGAACTCTTCTCCAATGTGGTCTTTCCCATGGGCTGAAGCTCTTCACGAACTACTCCAGTGTGGGTCCCTTCCATGGTGTGCAGTCATTTGGGAAAGAATTGCTCCAGCATGGGTCCCCTATGGGGTCACAGGTCCTGCCAGAGAACTTTCTCCAGTGTGTACCCCCCTCTGTGGGGCCAGGAGCCTGCTCCAGCAGGAGCTCTACACAGGGTCATAACCTTCTTTGGGCTCATCCATCTCCTCCAGGGTGGGGTCTGACATGGGCTGCAGGGGGACAGCGCTCACCATGGCCTGCAGGGGAGTTTCTGCTCCAGTGCCTGGAGTACCTCCTCCCCCTCCTCCTTCATTGACCTTGGTGTTTGCAAAGTTGTTTCTCTCACATATTCTCCCATCTCTCTTCTGACTGCAGTCACACAGCATTTTTTTTCCCCCTTCTTAAACATGTTTCCACAGAGGTGCTACCACTGTCACTGATTAGCTCAGCTTTGGCCAACAGCAGGTCTGGCTTGGAGACAGCTGGCATTGGGTCTATTAGACCTAGGGGAAGCTTCTGGCATCTTCTCACAGAAGCCACCCCTGCAGCCCCCCAACTACCAAAATCTTGCCACACAAACCCAATACAGCAGTGTTCCCTCTGTACCACTACAGTTCACTCATACAGTTGACCCACATAATGTTTAAAATACCAGCCTATATTTGGGAAACTATATCGTATACCAGCCTATATGTAAGCCTCTTTTGGAAAATGGAGCTTGAAATTTCCCATTGAATTCCACAGGAAAATAGATCATGCAATAATATAAGAATGGCTTACTAACAGTATAATTTTATGAATATTTAAAGAAATTATGTGTTATACAGCTACTTAAGAATTTTAGAAGACAAGCTAACCAAAATCAGTCCATTGATGTGAAGACTTTACTGTAGTTGTGTGGACCATGCCTATAGACAGGATCAGTGAAACTGTTACAAATTTTGCTTGCTTGGCTATGTAAAATCATGTCATGCAATAATCTTCCTTCTCAATGTTTTCAGCTCCACATAGGCATAAAAATGTATTACTGTATTTCTCAACATTTTGTGTTGTCATACTTGGGTTTTAGTTTATGATGGAGAGAAAAGCAATGGTATGTATTTCCTCCTCAAAAACAGTAAATTATTCTCTCTTAAGTAGTGTGACTAGGCTTTTTCTAGATGGTCCTTTTTCTCAAGAGTTGTTTACATTTGTATTTTTGTTTTCTGTTTGAGCTTCTACTATTTATACTTCTGCTGCCTTTTTCACTTCAGTTTCTGGTAGTTACTCACTGAAAGGTAGTTGAAGTAGTATATGCTTAAAGTTACCTATTCTCTGTTGTCATTTTTTATGCAAGGAAGTTCCACAAGGATACACTGGTATTCAAACAATGGGACAGTTATTCCCAAAAGTGAATTGTCTAGATTTTGACAGTCATCTTGTCAATTTATTTCTTTCATTCAGTGCAACTGAAGTAAAAAAAAAATAAAATCATCACAGCTATTCCTGTTAGATAAAAGAATAATGGAGGAGCTGAAATTCTATATATTTCAACAATAAAGCCCTCTTATATCCCTGGAATTCATTTTGAAATTAGGATGCATTAAACAGGGAGGGAAAAAAAAAACGTAGAATAAAAGTTCTTGCTTTTGGATTATTTCTACATTATTAGAGATCTGCTGTAGCACACTTTTAGCCTTTGCTTCTTGATTTCTTAATACTTCATACTTAAATTCTTAAAATTAATTATTGAATTCATAATGCCCTTAAGCTTCTATTTAAATCAAGAACTTGCATTTGTGGTTTACACTTCTTAACACCGTACAGTACATGTACATTCCCCAAAAGCATCAAAACAAAGTAACTGGGAATGGAATGCAATGGAAGCTTAGCAGGGAGAGTCAAAAGGGATATCATCGCACCCAATCTGAACAACCTGAACTGTTAGAAGATAAGATGAATCAAAATCAAGAAAGCATAAACTAGAATAGTCTCTTCAATCTAAAGGTCACATCTTCGATTCTTGTTAAAGGAGGCCCTGAGGCTGGACAAACCTCTCACGCAGATAGTTCAGGTGCAATGAACCAGAACAGTTCTGAGCATGCACCAACCAGACAGCACAAGCATACCTGATGTTTAACACACCCCACTTCCCAGACAGGATGCTCACACAGTTGCTGTGCCACTGCTATCATAGTTTCTCATAAACATGCATCACGTAAGGTTGTGAGGTAAAAGCATGTATCTTGTTTAGTGATAGTTGTCCATATTCTGAAATACATGTGTTTGAATTTAAATTCAGGTGATCCATGTTCTACTGTTTCTTATAGTGTGTATATAGTTCGAAACATCAGAGCCTTTTTGAGGTGAATGTCTCGATCATCCCCATTTACCATCCTTAGGTTCAAATCACGGAGTTCTCCTTTTGTGTGAAACTAAATTGGAAGAGAAATTTCAGGCACATTTCTAACACATGCTGGATAGTGGGAGATCAGTGCCAAACTAGAATTATTATAAAGTATAGTCCAGAAATGCACAGAAATGGGTACCAGAAGCACAGTACCAACTGCTTCTTCACTTTGTAAATCCCATGATAGGACCACACTTCCTGCTAAGGTAGATGTAGTCATAGAAAAAATCATTTAGGAAGCTCAGAAATTTTTGCATATTGTTTTTTCAATCTTTAAGGATCAGATGGTAGCAGGAATTGTGGGCAGAGTGGAAAGAGAGTTTGAAGGGTAAACATTTTTTTTTAAATATGTTTTGAGTTCATATTAGTGCAAGCAGGCCACATGAGACACAAGGAGCACCAAGCTGACCTGAGCGCATTCCAGAAGCCCTCAGTGGATTTTTTTTGGTGTTTTGTCTCTAATTACTAACTTTTTATCTTCAAAGTGGTTTTGGTGAAAAAAGATTCATAGATGCCCTTAATACTGGTTTCTGTGCATTTGCAAGGACCACAATTAAACCACAATACCTTGGGGTTTTTTTCACAGTAGCTCATAGCAGACTATGAGCTTCAAACAGTCCTGAAATATTTTCCCATCTATTTTTAGCCAACAGACTGTACATACAGAAGTGTAATTATAATGGAGTCTTCACTTGCCATTTATAATAGGAAGAGAATTCATGCCACTGGATGATTTTCCTCCAATTTCCTGCCAATACCAATTGCTTCTAACTAGCATATATAGTCAATTCTAAGCTTTATTTGGCTAGTGCATACATCTGCACACATACCAAACAAATGACTGCTCCAAATACTGTGCATGCCAATTACTGTGCTTAGAGCCATTCGGACAAAGGAAAGAGATGCATGAATGCATTCCAGAGTAAGGTTTTTCTCTGGGGTTTGTTATTATTCCTGTTTTGTTGTTGTTGTTGTGAGTTTTTTGTTTGGTTTGGGGGGTGGGGATGTGTTTTGGGGTTTTTTTGGTAACAGTTCTTTTTTGTCTTCTGTCTTTGTCTTCTGTTTGTTTTCTTCCCTTCTCATACTACTGTGTGGAATGTTGAATGCTCATAAGAGAAAGCTCTTCAGAATGTCAATCAGTCATTTTTCATTAGCTCATTTAGGAATAGGATGCCCAAATTGGACTCAGAACAAGCCAGCTGAAGGCTACCAAATTATCATTACTGAACTCTCTAGAGCTATCTTCTTTATTCTGATAACATTTTTCAGTCATGGGGATCTTCACTTGTAGAGAATTTTGTTAACCATCAGTCAAGAGTATTGCTACTACTATGTAAAGTACACAATAACTATAATTATATATCTCTTCACATGAAGATAGATAAAAGCAAGGTTACTAACGAGTTTATTGCCTGTATAAGAGGAATACAAGACAAAGCATGACACTTCCATTCTGTAGGAAGGTTTTTTTAAAACCTCCACAAATTAATAAAAAGATTCCAGGATATGAGTACCACTGCAAGACCATAGGTAAACAAGAAATTCAGTAATATATGGGGATTGTTTCACAGTGGGACAGAGTGACAAAAAAAGATAATAAACATAGAAAAAGAGAACAGACTTAACAAGTTGCCTAAAATGCTTTTATGAGTTGTGGCTATAATTTAACATGTTCTGCTTTGATTAGAGGCCATTCTCACAGAGAAATGAGAGTAGAGGATCTCTGAAAACAGAAGATGTACTTCTTGTTCATAACTCATGTGGAATTAAAGTATAATAAATAAAAGTGATGCAAAGATAAATGTGAAAACTTGGCTGAGTAAAACAAGCTACTAGAAATTATGGTCTCTGTTAATGTCTACTGTCTGATACAGGAGAGCACTTTGGATTTTTTTTTTTACTTTCTATTCTTACATCCTACTGATGAGATGACCTAAAATGAGAGCTGACAAGATCAGAGACCATGGTAGTATGGCTTCAGGGTAGTGATTTTTTTCTTGTTGAATTCACTGAAGTCTTAGGAAGTAAAATAGCAGAGATGGGACTGAAACTTAGGTATCCACCCAGGTTTCAAAACAAACAAACAAAAAGTACTCCTGACACCTGGAAGGATAAAGCCATCTATGATTCCTGCACAAATACTTTTTCTTTGAACTCTCATGCAAATTTACATCTTACTAAGATAACTTGCAAAAATATTTGGAGAAACAATTAACCATTCTCTTCTGCCATAGTCACCTGGAGGGAATAGCATATGAGCGTGGAATTAGTACCAGTTATACTAATGGATTCAGTCCAGGAAAAGTATGCCATGAATAAAAGCAGAAAATTGGGCTCTCATAGGTGAAAACATCTTAAAATTCCATTGCTCCAATAGCCAGCAAATTTGATTGTGCTTAAACATGGAAAAAAAACCAAACAAGGCTATTCAGAGCATCAGACAACAGCACCTACTACTTATCCATTCCATGATGTATTACCTCACTTCCAGTATTTCAGTTGGAAAAGTGAAATTATAAATAACTTTAAAGTGTTAAAAACTATCTCCTAGGTGTCAAGCTGAAAAGCTGGAGAAGTATTACTGTAGAGCAAACAAACCTTAAATAGTGCTCTGTTGATGCAAAAATTATGAATTATTTAAAAGACAGGGAAAAAAAAGGTGCTGTAAAAGTGTGAAAATATAGAAATTTAGAGGGAGAGGACAGCTCTCTTTGCTTCTCAGTTTCCAATGAGTCCACAAATTTCAAGGTAAACTGTTGCTCTAGTGAAATAGATTTTCCCTTTAGACTAGTAAGCACAAGCCTAGCTCACGTGTAGCATATAATGGACCAGAACACTCCTTTGGCCTTGTTCCAATGCTGCCCTATCTACTTTACACATGAAGAGCATCTTGAATCCTTAGAAAGTATCAGGACTGGCAAAGCTGAATTTCTTGTCAGAGTTCTCACCCACTGATGGTATAAAAAGCGCAAAGAAACTCCATCATCCTTCATGCTCTGCCTGTACCCAGGAGAGAATCATGCTTCTGTCTCCCTGTTCATGTCGATTCTTGTGGATGGGAAGAAGCAGGTTAGATGGTAGTTAACCTCTATAATCATAGGAAGTTTTTCCCCTCTGCTGTCATGAATCCATTTCACAAACACAAAAGAATACTTGGTCTATACCTGTGGGATAAAGGAAATATTAAGAATTTAAGTGTAAATGTCTTTTACTCCCTAACATTTTCATGCTGTGATATGCTTCCAAACAGGTGTCTTTATTTGCAGAGAATTTTGGTTATAGATCACTGTTTGGAAATTAGCCCAGCTTGCAAAAACGATTTAAAATCAATGCTCCACATTATGACCTTTGACTAAATGATAAACAAATATGGATAGACCAACATTTAACATTTTGAATCTGAAATTCCATTTATTTGAGTTCAAGTTCTAATCTATACTATTATCCATTCCCTTGTATCCTTTTAGGAAAGATTTTTAGTACCAGAATATCTTGTTTCCTTTTCTTTTCCTTTTTCAGTACTATTTAAAAGTACGTACCATCTGTATTCTTAGAAAGTACAAAAAATAAGATGGGAAAAAATTAGTCCACTATAGGTACCTCTTTGTTTTTTGAGCACTGCAGATTGTTACATACCTATTCATTCTCCCCGTTTTGTCTTGTTAGCTCAATCCAGTGGAAACCATAAAAGCACAGGTCAGATTATGAAAGTTTATGGAGCTTAGCTATGTGGCAGATTGACATATTTAAAAGAAAGTTTGTATTTTCATGGAACAGCCATAAGCCCTATACTGCTTCAAAAGAAAGGATTTTCACTTATGGATGCTTTGGTAGTTTCAGATAGAAAAAAACCCCACCCTTATTTAGACAATTAAAGGAATAATGACAATGATATGACTCATTTAAATTATGCTTATTGATATTAGAGTAAAACATATTTCTCTCTGCTATTGTTCAGTGTAAAAATATATTCTACAATATACAATTCCACTGTTTTTTCCACATACAGCACATGTATTTTCCCCTTGAATTTGCAGTATTAGATTTTTAACTTTTTCTGTGCTTATGTAAAACTACCTGTACATCCAAGCTTTCTCTGTATGAGATATAAAGTACTCTATATACTTTAATAGATTTTTACACAGATGAATGGGAATACAGAAACGTGGTGATCAACACAGCAATGTACAGCACAAAACTTGACCAAAAATTTGAGTTGTGGTCTGGGTTGGTGGAGCTGGGTTGTAGTTTAATGTAGTGAATATTCTTTCATCAAAGTGGTATGTTAATGTATTTTGGAAACACAGAGGGAAAAAAGTTGTTGAAAACAGGCTGAAGCACACTCCTATTATGATGAACAAATACAGGTAGGGGTATTTATGAAAAAATATTCAAACTGGTATTGAATACAAACTGTTGAGTGTGAACTTCAAGTTTGGTCTTTCAGGCTGTTTCTTTACTTCTACACATGTTGAATGTGTACCCTTCTACCAGCTGGATTCTCACTGAATAACAGGTATCTCCTGTCTTGGCCTGGGTCGTGGTCATGACAGGCTTATAACACCAGCAGTTATCAGGGCTATGTCAGAATTCTTTTACAATTTTTTATTTCTTTCCAGGGTTCACCAGGGGAACGTGGAGCAGCAGGCACTGCTGGCCCAATTGGTCTACCAGGTCGTCCTGGACCTCAGGGTCCTCCAGGCCCCGCAGGGGAGAAGGGTGCTCCCGTAAGTAATCACAGTCACATAAAACTATAACAACACAGACTTTTCATTCCAGAATGTTACTTTTACCCACTCTAGTATTTACCCATTAAATATATCCTCATAATACTTGTCCTACTCCTTTATATTTATATTAAATAGCAAAACATTTATTTATTATGCTGTTATTATCACAGCAGAAAATTAATATAATAAAAAGTTTATCAATTCAGTCTTTCCTTAAAACTTTGTACCCAGCCACTGTGCATTAGAATAGTGTATTTGACATCAGCTTCCATTATTATTTACTATGATTTTCTGATACATTCTCTTCCCTTTATATTTCCTTTCTGTTGCTTTTTTGAAAAAAAAAATGTATTGGAAATGTGATTCCCCATACTGAAATCTTCATTAGTCTCCTGTGGTAATGTGGATCACTTTCTTTTCTTCAAAACCAGGGTGAAAAAGGTCCTCAAGGTCCAGCTGGACGTGATGGAGTACAGGGTCCTGTAGGACTTCCTGGTCCTGCTGGTCCTAGTGGTTCTCCTGGAGAAGATGGTGACAAGGTAAATAATTATAATTGGGATTAGTGGATCTGTGAGAAGGTCTGTCAGAACAGTTCTCTGGTTGCAGCTTTCCTCACAATAAATATGGTGACAAAGCAACTCTTACCCCTGCCTCCCCTCAGATCCCTCCACCCACTGCAAAAAAACCTAAAAAAACTGTCTGTAATCAGATGTCTGAGGGCCAGATGCCATGGGACATTGGAATTTGTGTTGAAGAACTAGTAGACTAACATTTATACTGGCAAAGAAACAAGGATGAAAGTATGGCAGTTGATGTCAAAATTGATTTTTGCCTGTTTTAGAAACTTGATTTGCTGAATAAGATAAAATGTTCTCAGTACCACATAGTGATTTGGAACCACTATTTGAGAGGTTGAGGGTGTCATAATATGTTCACAGCCAAGATAATTCTGTTGACTTCTGGCAGAATTTAAGAACAGCACCTTTCAGGATCATCTTGCATGTTTGCTTGATCCAGCACTGTTTTGTTAGTTAGCATAGGGTAAAGGTAAAGATTCTGAGGTTCATTTTTATGATGCATAAATGTTATTTATCACACAGAGAGTGTTTGCTGTGATTTAATTGTCTTTATTATTTTATAAGGAAAACTTTTTTACTGACACGGTTTCATGGTGATTTGAATAATTTTGAAGTTTTGAAATATTGCACACTACAGTGAAAAGCTGTTCAGTCAGATACAGTTAGATGAGTCTGTAAATCAGGGTGCTTTCATCATAACTTTATATTGAAGGTGACATGAGGAATACTGTTTGCTTTATTTAAAGCTCAGTTGCACTATACTTCAAAGCCAGGTCCTTTGCAGAATAGCAATCAATATCTGGATTAATATGAAATACTATTGATCAATGCAGAATTGCCCCCTTTAGGCCTTCATACTTGAAGTAGCAGCATAAAACAGAGAATAATCATATCAAACAGAACTTTTAAAGATACTGTGATATTGACTTCAGCTAACTGTGAAAGAGACCATTTTAAACAAGAAGTTTAACTTTTAACTTTCAATTACAGGGTGAAATCGGTGAACCAGGTCAGAAAGGAAGTAAAGGCGACAAGGGAGAAAACGTGAGTAGCAAAATCCTTTTTCCACCACAGTCTTCATAAATAAAAAGCATTCATGCATGAAGTATGCAGGTAGCCTTGCTGCATCAATGAACAGAAACAAAGACACACTTAATTTTTCTTCCAAATAATGTTGAGTTTTAACACAATACTAGAAGTTTGTAGTTACAGAACCACACGTATATTTTTTTCCATATTTCTTGAGCTTATAGAATCATTTAAAAATAATAGGTAAACTACATTCCTAAGCACCCTTCCTATATCATTTTAATTCATCCCTTCTACATTTGAACTGGGAGAGACCAAAACTATATATACATTTTCTTATTGTGCTTAAGTTAACCTCACTGATTGGATTGTGTGAACATACACAGCTTTAGCTTCTTGGCCATAATGACGAATAATATAAAGACTCAATGGAGAAATCTACTAATATAGTTTTAAAAATTTTAAAGAGTATCTATTTCTTGGAACAGAACACTTAACTAATTGCAACATTTCAGAAGAGCAAGGACCTCCAATGCAATGGCTTATATGAGTTTTCACATATTATCACCAGGCCTATTAATGAATCTGGCTTTCACTGACTTAATCATCTGAAATGTTTTTGTCTCTAAAGTTCAAGCACTTCCTCTTTTGATTGAGGTGAGAAATATAAAAATAACCTTTTTCCACTTTAAAATTTGAAACTGGAAAGGATTTTTTTTCTATTTGATTTCTTTCCCAAAAATTCAGAAAATATTTGTTTTCACTTCTGTTCAATTTCAAGATAAACTGACATTTTATTTGAATAAATTTCCTTAAGAAAAAATGGAGAGGTAATTAAAGAAAGGTTTTTTTATTACTATATTTCATCAATATTCACAGGTAGCAAAGTTCAGAACTCAGCATAGGGGTATTGATAACTAAGCGTATTTACTATCTTGAGAATACTGTGGGCTTATGATTAATATCTTATAGAGCATCATAAAATCAGATTGCTTCTAAAAAATGCACAAAATGTATGGCTTACACATAATCAGATGACATTTTATAGGAGGTTACATACAGTTTCAAGCAAATTACAGTTTTATGATAATTTCATAGAAAAAAATGGAGAGACAAAATGTGCAAAAAATGATAAGGGTCTTCTTTGATTTTAAGGGTAAGTTTGTCTTTTTCAGTTACTTACGTGAGAAAGATTCCTGCAGTTTCCAGTGCAGAAAACACATACTTTCTACAATCCTATTTTAATAGATCAAATCACAAGTGCTGTGCTATAATAAATTATTTGTAAAGCCCTGTTAACACAAAGAATGTAATATTATATATATGGATGAGAGAGCACTTCTATTATAAACCCCAGTTTTCCAAGAAACATATATGTTAACAAGCTGTAAACAAATTCTGCTTCAGACTAAAATTGCTTTGGATAATCTGAGCTGAATGCTTCGGTTGACTTCATGAAATTAATTTATCAATTTAAAAAAATCAATCTCAATCGATTTGCTGTTGTAGTTGTATCCAGCTGCAGGATACAGCGAGATATATGCAGCTACTCCTTGTCCACCTGAAGAGGTTCATTGCAGTACAGGCCCTGTGCACACTGGTATTTAAAGAAAGGACAGAGGGAGCATACGAAGCAGGTCACATTCCAGTTCCACTTAAGGCTTTGCATGTGATCATCCTTCTGTTTTCCCCTTTGACAAGCCTCTTCATTGGAGATGCTTCTGCATCAGAGAAATAAAAAAAACCCCACATGCTACACTTTTCTATTTCAGACCATTTTAGCATAGCTAGTTATGCTGAGCATTAGACTGTAACCACAGTTCCCGTAGTAAGTACTAAAGCATCTGGGCGTGTTCCAGCAAACCTGGTTTACAAATCAAGTGTCTGCAGCATAATCATTCGAGAACATAACCTGTACTCTAAGTCTCAAGTTTTAAGGTATTTGGGAATGTAATGTTTTCCTTGAAATACAGGATCCAGTGTCCAGGCCCGCTTAGTTGAAGTGAATGTTACCCCATTTGAAGTCCTGTGTATTGAACCCTGTTTGCCCTCCATTGCAGTCATTCAACCCTGACAATTTCAGAATGTGTTTATCTCAAATCTGCTTTCCCTTCAACATGCTGACAGATGTATACAGGGCCAGGGAGGAAAGACCTTGTTGCTCATCTCTAAAATAGAGAGAGGTATTCAAGATACTCCAAAATATACATAGAACCCAAAGAAAGAAAGACTACATACATAAGTAGTTCTGTTAACTAATCATTTTATAAAGAGCAGAATAATCTAATTTTAGCCCTAGGAAGGTCTTTAAATCCAAGCATTATTCTGCACTAAATCCCAGCCTAGAAACTGCAGACAACTTCTTTGTCATCTAAAATAGCAAAACAGCTGTTGCCAGGTATAAGGTTTTTATAAGGTTTTTACCTTCAGTTTTTATAAGTCTAATTTTTCTGGCTGGTGCAAAAACCAGATTTAACCTAGCACATAATTTTAACACCATCATAAACTACTTTCTTCCATTCCCATACTCTCAGTATTAGATATCATTACATCACATGCATAACTGAATTCTAAATGATGCACAATATAACTTAGAACGTTATTATTCTGTAAGGAGACCGAAAAATAAAAGACTTTTCTCTCAGAGACATGTTTTTTGTCATTCCATTGAAAAGAGACTTAATATCAAAGAGAATGTGACTCCCAGTGCTCAACAAGAACTTTGACTTTTTCATGTCTCCTGGAGATCAAAATAAGCTTTGTGCTGTTGCGAAAACCATTTGCAGTTTCACAAAAACTAATCCAAATAATAAGCATTACAGTTAAAGGTAGATCGTTAGATGATGCTTTCAAAGATGACTCCTGCACAAATCTCACTGAAAGGTCTGGTATCTTTAATTGTAAAAGAAACATTTTTCATTTTGATTCATGTTTGTATGAGAATCTATTTTAAATACTCTGAGACATTACAAATGTGCTTTCAGTAAATGCCAGTATTAAGTCTATTATAGATATGCAAATCTGAGTCGTTGACAGATAAACAAATGATTGTACTAAATGGAAGAGACGTGAATAATGCTGCATTCTCCATGGAGACATGTAGAGATGCTTAATAGACCTTGATCATGTGAATAGGGTTGTCTCTATATTTGATTTTAATCTCATTCCAGATGCTATAATCACTAACTTTTCCTTTTGGATGTTTGCTTGGATGTTTGCAGGGTCCTCCAGGTCCACCAGGCCTCCAGGGTCCTGTTGGTGCCCCTGGCATAGCTGTGAGTACCTTATTCAGATCAAACCTCAGTCTTGCCATAACTCACTTGATAATTTGAAGTTCTTTGAATTGCATGCGCCTTACTCAGGAATATATTTCAAATTACTATTATCAGCTCTGTCATTGTTGCCTTACCTGCAGTTGTTTATTGTAAACGAGTCTGCATAGGTGTTACTTTATTTCAGATTTACAACAGGGCAATAATATGAAGGAACTACTAAAAATAGCGTAAACAGCAAGTGGGGCCCATCCTTTTAGTAAAATTGCTTGATGGTTTGTATGACAATTAGAAGTAAAGTTGTTGGTACCAGATGCATTTAAAAGAGTATCTCTTTTTAAAATCCACCTGATACCAGGTGGGTTTATTTTTATTTTTATTTTATTTATATTTTGAAAGCTTTGAATTCTTCTACTATGAAGATTAGTAGAACTATATGCTATGCATATTTAATAGTATGTAGGTATTAAACAGCTAGAATGTTTATGCAGATGTGAAAGAGAAGATGTTTTCAGGGATTTTTGTGATCCATGCAGTATTGTTTGACCAACATTTCTATTTGTATAACAGATTCTATTGTATTCTATGGTATTGCATTTGTATAAGAGACTCCATTCAATCAAGGTGGTATACATGCATTTTTAAAGACATTATGAGTAATTCTGAGTTGTTTACCAGTGATTTCAGTGGTGCTTTTTCTGCTATTTATCCACCTGTGACATTTTTGCTTTTTGCTGTTTCCAACTAGGGAGGTGATGGGGAGCCAGGCCCAAGAGGTCAGCAAGGAATGTTTGGGCAAAAAGGTGATGAAGGTCCTCGAGGCTTCCCTGGCCCTCCAGGCCCTATTGGCTTACAGGTAAATTCCTTTATTATTTTACCTTCCACCTGTAAGAATCCCGATTTCTATGTCAGAAACTGAATGAGTATTCTTTTCTATTACAGAAATTATAACATCAATTAATAACAACTGAAAGATCCCTTAGATTTCATACATAAGTAGCAGATTCAATGCTCTGAAACTGAATTCCTGAATACCACAGGCTTTAAAATTTAATTCAGTAACTAATTAATTTATAAAGTCCAACAATTTCTGTTTTAACAAGAGCACTTCTTCTTACTGAAGATACACATTTTAAAGAAAAGTTTCAACCTGGAGGACTATTTAACATGTCCTGGTCATTTACTGCATTTTCAGAATAGGTTCTGGCAACATAGTTTGTTTCTTAGGATACCGTCACAGACACTGCTTGTGTTCTAAAAGATTAGCAGAACTCCATGATGGTTATACACTGCTGCCATCATTGGCAAGTTCCTGTAGTTTCATGTTTCTTCCTCTTAAAATTGTTATTTTATGAGTCAAAAAACACAAAGCAAGCATACGGTAAAATGTAGGCATCCCAAGAATTACAGTTGCTTTTTCAAAAGTTTAATTTGCTTAAATATAGCAAAACAGAGAACAAGACATTTAGGACTTTTCATTCATTTCTGTGTAATTAACGTTAGAGCACAGAGCACTTTGAAACTATTTCTAATCCATGCATTAAGCTGTAATATGAATCATATATATTCTCTTTTTAAAAAAATGGAAAAATTAAAGCAAGTGTTTGAATATGTTAAACAGTATGTCTACGTTCTATCAACCATGCATGAACTTACTCTTCACTAAGTCAAACCTTAACCTGTACTTATCAGTTTTGAAATTCTATTACATAATGTAGTTCATAAAACTTAAAACAAAGTTTATAAAATACTGCACACCTCCATGGAAGATAAACAGTTCACGACTGCACCAACATGTCTTGTTTAGATTCATATCGCATTTAAAATTAAAAATGTCTTTATCTTCAGAAATGCTAAGAGAAAAATTATTTCTAAATTTTATAATGAATTGTTTAATTTTTTGCTATTTTAAAGAGAGTGAAATAAAATTATCCTTGTTGTTTTTCTCAGATCTAGGATACTGTTTCAATTGATGTTTTTTAATAAACCACACCTTCACATTTTAAATTTAATGTACCCTAAGCTACATAAATATAAAAATCAATTAGGTTGCGATGCAATTGCAATATTTCAAATGAGCGTTTTTATTCATCTCATTAAGATTTTAATTTGAGTATGTTAGTCCATGGACCAGGATCCCATATATACTAATGGTATCGAAGTACCATTGAGAAATCAGAGTTCTTTTATTCAGTAATAGAATTCTCATGGTAATTATGAACTGTTGTGGAGTAACAGCTTTGTCTTACATATGTATTACTCAATGGAAACTGCATCACACTTACTCCAGTTAAATTCTACTGATATTCCTTTCATTGGACATTAAGCCTTAAGTATTTTTATTCATAAAAGTGATCATTGGTAATTTTGATTATTTATTACCTTAATTGTGAATTTCCTTCCTATTTAATTTTGATAGTATTTTTATAAACAAGAAAGTTTCTAGCAAATGAACCTGAAAGTAAAGAAAATCTGAAAAACTCTATTGGCCTGTCTAGATTATCTTACAGTAAATCTATGGCAATTTTACTTAAAATTTAAAATATTAAATGACAAACACCTCAATTACTTCTTGCCAGAAGGAACTGAAAGGACTCCCAAAATACCATGTCCAATATTGTATTCCAAATGCAATACATTTGCTGTAATATAAAAAACTTATTTCCTTTTTTTTGTTTTAATGCAAATAGATTTTGTTTTCTTCTTCCTCACCCACTCCCCCAAGTTTCACATGTAGATCTGATCTCTGTTGTTTAATATTGATTTATAACTCAGCATTCTAGGTACCATACTAATAGGTTTCTTTACGCTTCCATGTGTTATAGGGTCTCCCTGGCCCACCAGGTGAAAAAGGTGAAAACGGTGATGTGGGCCCAATGGTAAGACTTCTTCCTCACTGGTCACTCTAGGGGGCATAAAGATTCTGTGTGTATTATTGCTTTTTCTGTAGCTCACAATGTGATAAGCTGCACCTGAATTTGGTGCCAGAGTATGAAACATTTTGTATAACATAAACCCTCCCTGGAGCTTACTTTGCTTTTCCACATCTATCTCCTCATCTTTAATATCAAGATCTATGTGACTTACAAAAATACTCTGAACAGTAGGTAGCAAACCAGATGCTATGTATGTTTGAGATGGGACAGTGGCAAGCAGGTCCAGGGAAGAAAGAGAAAAAGGAGAGACCATTGCACCAGAGAGTTTGCAGCAGCTTTTCTAAAATTCAGGGCATTGTATCTTAGCTTCAGGTAATGGCAGGCCAGAAGCTGGTAAACATTACTTGGCTATGTTTACTCTGCTTTTCCAGGTGACCTTGAGACTACATTTTCCAACTGTTTATACTGTTGACAGAATGCCCTCTGGGCTGGTCCTGACTGAAAGACAAGTTATACAGTATACATTTGCCTCCAACACACTATGGCAAGCCCGAATGTTTTATTATTGCCATCTGTAGGCACCATGGTGCAAGTACTGTTGCATGGCTGTTATCAGACAGTAAAGCTACTCCAGGGTTCTTTGCATATGGGAAGCGGTATGTAGGTAACCTGCAGGGAAAATACAATGCAGGAAACCAATCCTCAGGAGTCCTAATCATCACATCATTTCCAGCTCAGGTACTGTGTCACATAGCCTGGATCCCCTGTCACCTTGTAAACTCATGCAATGGGCAGCAATCTGGCCCTGCTGTTCCTGTTGCACTGTGAAGATGAAAAGTCCTCTACAAATTAAGTTTTTCATTGGCCAAAAAATCCCACTGGATTTATTCTTTATGATTGTAACTATATCAAATTTTCTCTTTGCTACAGGGTCCACCTGGCCCTCCAGGTCCAAGAGGTCCCCAGGGTCCTAATGGAGCTGATGTAAGAATTAACCTATTTTTGTTTTCTCTCAGTAATTCAGTAATAAGCGCTATATTAGGGATAACTATACTTGGTATAATTAACATCTTTTATCCTTGTAGGGTCCTCAAGGCCCCCCAGGCTCAATTGGCTCTGTTGGAGGTGTTGGAGAAAAGGTAAGTGTTGATAATATCTTCCTAGAAAGAGCAAACATTGGGATATATATTTTGATCCTTCTTTGGAGCTATATAGATATATTGCAGTGCCTAAATATCCTTCATTGACCTAATAATTGTTAATAGTGATCACGCTGTATACCTAATGGCTGACTTACCATGCTTGGTCTTCTTATTTCACATTTTGCATCACAAAAATACTTAATCAGAGAAAAGAGCTCGGGAGCAGCAGAGGTAGTATTCAAGGAAAGGATTAAACTAAGGTTATGGTGATTTCCTCAACTACATACTTTGATGCCTACATTAACATTATTGGCTTCAAGTGTTTTTAATTTTATATTAGTGTAGCTTAGACTATCATATAGCCATCTATCTGGAATGTAAGAATATAAGCTATTATCTAATGTATAAGAGGTAAACACGTCTGTGAGGTGAAGCAGACCTTGAGCATCAATATGTATCTGTTCCTCATAGAGATAGATGCAGTTTCACTGAAGTCCAATGTTTGAGGATGAGTTGTGCTAGTTGAAAACCTGACTTAAGACTCATGCTACAGGACATTCATTCATCAAAATTATTTTCATTGCTAGTTTCAGTTCTCTACTGAGAAAATTTCCTACCAGTATACTGGGTAGTTTGGTTTTTTTTTTTTTTTCCATTTTATATCTTACTCAAAGAACATCAGATAATATCTCGCTTTTGCTTAAAGGAAAAATACCACATTTCTAGTTCACTAGTGTCAACTATTACAAAATGCCAAGCAAATACAAAATTAAAAGAGATTCACTTGAAATTCCTATTTATGGTTATTTTAACAGGCTAGATGACCTCATCTATAGCCTGCATATAAGCCTAAAAGCATTTTGCTGTAATGTGACAGATTTAATATGATTTTTTTTCTTTAACTTTGGATTTGGAAAGATTTGGAAAGGGGCATAAGATGAAGGAAACAGAATAGAAATATATTGCAGGCCACTATGCAAATAACTTATTGAGAAACCATGTAGATTGCTCTAGAGTATTTAAATATTTGCCACAGAATATCATATGTATTCAATGAAACACTGATGTAAATGAATGCTAGAAAAGACATCCTTAGAAATGTTAGTATTTGTAGTTTTTCAGAAAGCTCACAGTATTATTATTATTAAGTATTATTATTATATATGAAGTTTTCTTTTTTTTTTCCCTGTCCCATCAGAAAATTAAATGCACAGGTACCTTCTGTTCCCATTCTTTTATCCACATAGTCTCTTTGACACAGTGTACCAGTACTGTACCTTTAGGCACAAATCCATCAGATCTATGAATTTACAAATAATGACTCAAGTACCAGATCAACCAAAATCACTTATATTTGTCATGGCCCTCTTCTTGATCACTGCCCAAAAGCATGTCACTCTGCTTCACAGCACTTTTAGGTATTCTTTCTTTCCACAACATAAGGAAGTTGCCATTATTTTCCTAGGATCACATGTATGACTAATAATAAAAAAAAAATTAAAAAAAAAATCTGCAGTTCATCCTACAGTATCTCACAAGCTTCTTGTTCCTCTGTGATAACAAAAGATACGTTCATTATGATGCTCTTCATTATTGTTGACATCTACCATAAAATTTGGGGCTTGTGTCTGTTTTTTTCACTAAAATGACTTTTCTTTAAATAACCCTTCACTTATATTAGGGACAAATCAAAAGGAATCATCAACTTCTTATCAATATGACCAAACTATTCTTTTAATAGTCTCTTCAGATGTTTCATCATGTTTTCTACATGTCCATCAAATAAATTGCTTACCAGTGCTCTCGGATGCAGTGAACAGAGTACCAGAATAATTTAATACATGGCTTCATGGAAAAACATCCAACTTTGTCTCTTTTTGTCTTTTGAGATCAAAGGGTACTAACTCCAAGCAGATGAAAATACTAACTTTATACTGTAGTTTTTTCATGGTAGCACTGTTATGTCTTAAGCTGACAGTGCTTCATTGCATTGCCTGTGTCTTAGTATGTTGCTCTGAGCATCAACCCACCTCTTGTTAGCAGTGGCATTCTTCTGTCTTTAGTCTTTTTTACCCATAATTGCATAAGCCATACAAAACATAATGCTCTCCTGTTTGACTGCATTTTTAACAAGGATATCCCCTCTATCTCTCAATATTGTGACATTAGTCCTCCATCTTATCTTGAAAGAGAGCCTGGCCTCATAATGAGATGCAGGATTTGTTTTTTCCTATTTGGAAAGAGTTCCAAAAACCTGTCTGAATATTAGAATTGGCAGAGATGGCCAAAAAGGTTATTGGAAAAAGAGAGTTTGTATGTCAGCAGAATACAGAAAAAAATGGGCACTGGGGGAAAAAAACCAAATCTTCCTGTGACCACTAAGCTACTGAGAAAAAAAGTTCATTATGAGGACACTACATCCAGGGTAGCACTCATTATATTCACTGCTTTAAAAAAAACCCCACACCTTGCACAATATTGTGGCCCATTGAAGTCAATAGGAATTTTGCCATTTGTTTCTATCACCTCTTTTTTACTGTTTCATGATCAAATTATATTCCAGTCATTTTGTAGAAAAATTGGCTTACATTGAACTCCTTACTCCTTTGTTTCTCCCTATGACTCTTTGTGATTTAGAATCATGATTCATGATAATCAGCCCACCAAATTTAATTCAAGAGCATGAAATTCAGACTGCATTTTTATTTCCTTTTGCTTATTTCCCATATTCTCTGCATTCACACAGAGAAGCTTCCAAGTATATTATTTTGGAAGTTTTATTTCTTCTAATTAGTTTCCTCCTCCTTTTCAAGCTTTAGTACATGCTAGTTTAGTTAGGATACCACCTCTTTTAATTTCAGTTCCATTTAATGAGTTCTGCAAGCTTAGAAATCATAAAGAGTTGTTTTGTCAGGGGGAGCTCCCACAATGGGAGAACAGCTAAAACTTTTAAACAAAACATGCATTTTCTCTTTTCCTTTTCTTCCCGCATATTTTTCTCCAATGTTTTTCTTATTATGTCAGCACACTTTGGCCTCTGCATCCCTTTCAGGAAAGATGGATCATACTACAGATAATGCAACGCAGTGCTGATTGTAGACTGTGGAAAAACATTTTTGGCATCCTCCCTGTCACTGTGAAAGAGAGAGTGAAAGAGATTTGCTGGCTTTCATATGTGAATGGTTAGACAAGGAGATACTTTGTCATTAATACTGGGGTTTCAAAGCCCCCTTATCTTCTGGAAAATTATAAATAATTTTCATCACAGTGCCATGTATTTTTAACTAGCTTGTTGTTTCCTCTGCTGTACACACAAAGGCCTAAATGTTCAAAGACATCTGCAGCACAAATGCACATGTAGCCTTGCATTATTAATGCCTCCAGCCTCCATGGAGTGGTCTAGAAGTCTTGAAACTTGCACTCAACCAGAAGCACTTACATCTAGCTTCCACCCAGAGATTATTCTTTTTGTTGATCTTATAATTAACGGAAAATGGAAACGCAAAATGTTCCAATGCATGCTTATCTCTAATTTGATATGAAAGGCCTAACATGCCACTATTCTAAATACCCAGTAAGTTGCTCGTGACTTTTTAAAACTGGGCCTTACATGTTACAGCATCTAAGAATTTACAACACAGAGAGGAAACAGAACAAGTAATATTAACCTCAAGCTTCTTTTCCACAAAGCCTATACAAATAAATTTGCCTTTCTAATTTAGGCTAAACTGTGATAACTGCACTAAGTACTGTGCCATCTTCCACCCCTTCTCCCTTCCACAGCATGTGATAAACTGGCAGAATCAGAGTAATGTAGAATGAAATGTCTGCAGAACCTAAGCATTCTTTCTGTAGCTTCTCAGAGTTTACATCTGGTTTACTATATGAAAAAGTCTCACATTAGAAAACCACTACACTCATCTAGGTTTATACTCCTTCCTATTATATCGTTCTAAAATAATTTTTTAAATAGTACACTAATAAGGAATCCAATCCAGTAAACATGTGAAATCAATAGTTTACATGCTTAATAAGTCATTGATTTATCCTGCAGATGGAAGTGAGAGGACAAAATCAATAGAGTATTCTGGCTCTAAGTTTAAAAATATGTCTGATAAGCTGGCACAGACATCTTTATGTGTGCATAGCATTTTTGCACACACCTGTGTACAGACAATTGCTAAGGTACTTAACCAAGATGTGTCTGTGACAGTTTATGCTACCTGAATATCTGTCCTAATAAATTTTAATAACTTTGTATGACTCACGGACTGCGATCTCTTCTCATCCTTCTCCATCTCCCCAACATGCTCCAATAAGCCCTCCCAGAAGGCACAGCACAGCTTCAGAATTTCTGTCTTGATTGTCTCTCTCAATATAGAGCTATAATATATATAACATAGTCACATATGCATACCTATGTGAAAAAAGATTGTCTTCTAAAGTCACATTTTTTCTCTTCCTTTATGTTTTGCGAGGATGGCAAAAAGGAGCTAAAGTATAACTGAATCCTTTTCACATCCCAGTCAGTTGCAAGGTTGCATCTCATTCATACAAAATAAACCACCATGTCCCAGACATTAACCAAAAGGTGGCAGCCTTCCATCCACTTATTCTTTGCCTAAGACCACACAAACTTTAAAAAGTTCTGGTCTTATAACAAAAGAGGAAAAAAAAATCCAGAGGTGCAATAAATCTATTATTAGATAATAATATCTGTTTCCCCAAACAAAATTAGGTATGTCCCATGGAGAAAGGTGCATTGGATTCTGAATTAATACCATCCTTACCAAAAATGCAAAGAAAGAGAAGGGCAAACAATAACATAAAAACTGAAGGTTTTAGCTATAAATATGCACTCCACAAATAACAGAATTGTCAGAGTTGGAAGGGACCTCTAGAGATCATCTAGAGGTCACCCCTGACTAGAGCACATTACTCAGGACTGCATCCAGGTGGCTCTTTAAAATCTCCAAAGAAGTGGACTCAAACTCCCTGGGCAGCCTGTTCCAGTGCTCCATCACCCTCACCATAATGAAGATTTTTCTTGTATTTGAATGAAACTTCCTGTGTTCCAGCTTGTGCCCATTGCAGAGTCTGGCTCCATCCTCCAGCCCACACTGTAGATACTTGTAAGCATTAATAAGGTCTCCCCTCAGCCTTCTCCAGGCTAAAGAGTCCCAGCTCTCTCAGTCTTTCCCCATAAGGGAGATGCTCCAATCCCTTAATCAACTTTGTTGCCCTACACTGGACTTTCTCCAGTAGTTCCTTGTCTCTCTTGAACTGGGGAGTCCAGAACTGGATGCAGTATTCCAGTTCTGGCCTCACCAGTGCAGAGTAGAGGGGAAAATGACCTCCCTCAACCTACTGACCACACTCTTCCCTGTGCAGCCCAGGATTCCATTGACCATCTTAGCAATAAGATTGCTGGCTTATGGATAATTTACTATCTACCAGGCCTCCACATCCTTCTCCTCGGAAGTGCTTTCCAGCAGATCCACCCCTAACCTATATTGGTGCCTGGGGTTCTTCCTGCCCAGGTGCAGGACCCTACATTTGCCCTTGTTGAACCTCATTAGGTTCTTCTCTGTCCAGCTCTCCAGCCTGTCCAGGTCATGCTGGATTGTGGCACAGCCCTCTGGAGTGTCAGCCAGTCCTCCCAGTTTGGTATCATCAGTGAATTTGCTGAGGATACACTCTGTCCCCTCATCCAGGTCATTGATGAATATGTTGAACAGGACTGGATATATATTGGCTACAATTTTCTCTATCAAAACATTGTTTAACTCCCTTAACAGCTGTCTAAAACATGTACTTTCATAGTACTTACTATTTGGAATATAAAAATCGGTGTCAGAAAAAACAAGGAATACATACAGGGAAGAGTTATGTTTTTTAATAGAGCAATGATTTAGAAGTAATAATGTTTGATGAAACTTTAACTGGTCTCATCTTTCACAGATGTCCTTTAAGGGGAACATCTTGACATTTGCTAGCCCTTCCAATTTTACTGTCTTCCACAGTGCTGCTTATTGGAGAGTTAGTATTCACAGAGCTCATATAAGCTTCCTGCATCTGCCAATTTCAACATGCGTGCTATAGCAGGGACCTCTGAGATCCCAGAAGCAGTGTTGCCCCTGTGTCCTCAAGTATAGATCAATATGTCGAAAAAGCCCATCTTCACTTGTTGCATGATGTCATAAAATGAAGATGTATTTGTCAATGAGAAGGGTAAAGAGTGGATTACAAATCAAATATAAGTCATCATAAATTACAGTATCATTTGGCAGAAACACTGGGAAAGAATTACTCTTTGAGAAGCTTAGAAAGGGATTATACTGGCACAGGTGCTTGTTAGGCAAGACTTGGCACAATTAGTGCCCTTATGTTGCTCAGTCCTGTAATGGGTAACCTGTTGAAAGGGTCTATATTATGGACTCTGTTATATATATCTTCTAAGTAAGATAACATCAATTTGTTTGCTAATTCCAGACCTTATTTTCTGTTACTACATAAATCTAATTTGATTGATAGTAGGCAGGGACAAAAAAACAATACTAATGATGCCACAGATTCAGTAAACCCTGTGAAGAGGATAAGGAAATGAAGATTATTAATTTTCCTAGAACACATACTTAATGATATTGACCTGAAGTATCCACTAGACTTTAAAAAAAAAAAAAAAATGCTGGATCACAGAAGCAAGTTAATATTAAGCACTAAGAGGGATCATTAATTTTTAAGATTACTGCAAATTTAAATATGTCTAAGAAAACATCCCACAGTTTCTAAAGACAAACTTGCCCTTTAAAAGTGCTCCTTCTAAAGGACATTTTAATATCCCTCCTGAAATTGTGGTAATCTGTTAATTATCCTGTTCTGGAATTCAGTTGGGTACTCAGATCTTCTTCCATTCATCTAACATAATATTTACGTTGGGCCAAATTCTGGAGCTGGTGAGGTCCTTGTGCTGCCATTAGCTTCTATTAAAAAAAAAGTATCTATACCATAAGATTTGTTTAAAATTCATATTTATGATTTATACATTGATACTGTCTATGTGCAAATGACAAACATGCGTGTTGTATTAATTAAATTGTCATAGAATGAAGAGGCATGTGCAGGTCATGCAAGATATGAAGAATACACAAATTTATTCCAAATCTGTGTTTGAGTTCAGTAGGGGGCGTTGGGTGAAATGCATTTTCGGCATTGAAATACTCTTGTTTGTAGGCATAATTATTGGCAAGATTCATTTGGTTTGGAAAATAATAGAAAAGATTTAGCAGTTACATTGAGAATTCCTTTGAAATAAATACATATAGTTCTTATCTCAGCATTCCCTGACAAGCACAAAGCAGATTCTGATATTCTTTCACAGATTTGTGTGTATGTGATGCTAACAGCTAAATATCCTACTAACAGAGCAGTTTACTATAAAGGTTTATTTATCAAACCACTGATCTAGAAAATAGTCTGACATAATAAACTTTAAAATGAACAGTTGCAAAGACAGTCTTTGAGCTAATACTGTGTGTTAGCTCAAAAATAGACTGGATTAATTTAAACATTCACTTAATAGTGTATAATCTTTGACTTGCACAGGTTTTCTTCATATGGTGCTGTCCTCAAAGCCATCTGCTTTACTAAACGATTTCTATCACCTCATGTTTATCTTGATTTTTTTTTTTTATTCTAACAGTAGTTATGGTGACAGTATCTTCACTCCATTGGCATTTATTTCAATTAGTATTCTCTTATTTGTAGAAACTTGCTTCCAGGCAAAACATAACTTCTAGGGAAAATAACATACACAGTCAATATACTTCTTTGGCTTCTCTGTGACTAGAAATAAAGATGACAAACAGGAAGTTTGTAATATATGGGATAATAAAGGGAAAGATCTTCCAAAGCCCAAAGGGAAGGTTAGTCTCCCTGGCTCACTAAAAGCTGAGTTTGATATATTCTTTCTAAAATTTCAGATTAACTCAGATTCCAGTTCTGAAAAAACATATGTAACTCAGCCTCCTTTAGGTAGACCAAATAAAAGACAGTTCCTGTAAGCTGTTCACATGAGTAAGCATGAGAACAATATGTAATAACAGAAGTAAATTCATAGAAATATTCCCCCTAATGCTTCATCAATTTATCCTCACACATTTACAGGGTGAACCTGGAGAAGCTGGTAACCCTGGACCTCCTGGAGAATCTGGAACATCTGTGAGTATTTTAGTTTTGCCTTATTATTAACCTTTATTGTAGTGAACTAATGTATCTGGTAGTGCTTACTTGAGAAAGCATTTAATCAGATTACTTGAGCACTTCTGTAAATTTACTTTAAATTTTCAGAGAAGAACTTATACCTTTAAAATGCAGTTTGATTCCTTATTAATTATAGCCACATCTTGTAGTAACAGCTAGAGGACAAAACTGAAGACTCCCTAAGGGAGTGCCTATTTTTCCTTCCAAGTTTTAACTTTGACATGCATGTTTTTCACTTTGAAGACACTTCATTGATGCAAAATGGATGCAAATGTTGGCATCAACCTGAGATTCACAGGTTTTCCATCTTGAAGCTGTGGTCCTAATGTCCCATTCACATGCCAGCATTTATTGACAAGTAACATTGCCCAGGTCTGAAAAGTTGTTTCTCCATTGTAATCCTTTCTTAGCCATTCAATTTCCAGATGACTTTTTTGTGTTTTTATGTTTTCTACAGGGTCCAAAAGGTGAAAGGGGAGAAAAAGGTGAGGCTGGTCCACCAGGAGCAGCTGGACCACCAGGTGCTAAAGGACCTCCAGGTGATGATGGGCCTAAGGGTAACCCAGTAAGTGAGCTTAACAATATTAATACAAAGCACTGTTGAAGTTGTGATAGAACTGTATAAAATTTTCTACATTTGAACTAAAATCATTATGTTTCATAAAACATTTGTAATGATTGATACCTGCTTGTCAATGGATGACACATTTCTTGGGGTTTTTTCCTGATTTATCTAGGGCCCAGTTGGTTTTCCTGGAGATCCTGGTCCCCCTGGAGAACCTGGTCCTGCTGTAAGTATGCTTGAAAAAACAGGTTTGGGTCTTAGTCTTGGTTTGCACTAAATTCTAGTTAACCTTCTCTCTTCCTTGTCTGGAGATGAGGTCTTGCCTGTAAGATCTGTTGCTTTTCCCTTCTTGTATTTCTTAAGGCTTAAAAAAGGTTTAGAAGTCTTTAAAAAGCTTTAAAAACTGATGTCCTTAGAAAAATGCTTTGTGAAAAAGTAGTGGCCTTATATTCACATATGAAACTAAGTTACTGAATTGAGCTGAATTTTGTATTTTGTTTATTTTCCTCTAAATTTTGTAGGGTCAAGATGGAGTTGGTGGAGAGAAGGGAGAAGATGGTGATCCTGGTCAACCTGTGAGTTGTTTCTGTCATTTTATTTCAGTTGCATTGGCTCTCTCCTATACTAAGAAAGTATCTTTTGCTGAATCAATGTTTTCTATACATTCATACTCTTAAAATTATTTTCTAAATGAATGCTATTTCTATTATACAGAAAAAAATATATTTATTTCCTTGCAGAGATAGAACTGCTCATATTATAATAACAATCAGAAGCAAGAATTCAATTTCTTTTAGAAGTAGAAAAAAATTATATGTTAAGGATTTGTGCTGGAGCTGCTGAGGATCGCTAAAACTAGAGCAACTCTGAGCAAAAGAAAGGAATGCCACAGCCAAATCATTTTCATTAGCTGACTTGATGAAGCAAAACATTGGTGTTTCTGCTTTAAGAAACTTAAGAAGAACCTGAGCAATATATATATTAAGCATCAAAGTCCTATATTTCTGTAATTCCCGTATTAAAACATCATCCTTTTTATTAATTTTTTAATGCAAGAAGATAGGATTTCCATTTTGGAAAGTCTCTTTGTAGCTCTGGAAGTTCTGATTATCAAGAAATTATCCTGTACAGAACAGTTTGAAAATAAGAAGTGCTAGACATCAAAAACATGATTGAAAGGAAGTTATAAACTGGCATTTACCTGCAAACTTCAGGAAATTAGTATCTGTACATCTTACTTAACAGTAAGTACTTTTAGAGTGTTGTGTGACTGAAGAAAAGCTTATCAAACTGTTCAGCAACCCTGAAATATTTAAGATTATCACAGTTTACCAGATGGAGTAGCCAAATGGCTATCACTGCACAAAATATTTTTTCAAGAGAAAGCCACCCAGAGGGAAGCTAACTCACAGATGTAAGTGAAAAATTTTAGCAGAAGTAATAACTTCAGCACCTGAGAAAGCAAAAAAAACTTCTTCATGGAGTTAGGCAGTAGGTTAAGACCATATGCTATTCTATGCAGCCATTTTCCAGTCTGAAATGTTTTGTTACAAACAGGAAGAGAAAAAAAGAATGACTGCATTTTGTACAGTAACAAAAGCTGTTAAAAATTGCAAAAGACCACCTTAATAAAGGATTTTTTGAATAAGCAGGCATACTTCTCTTTGTCTATCCATGGTACTTACTTTTTGCCCATTGAAAGGGGCCAGGATATTGCAGATGTTTGTTGCATGTATATAATTCATTCTTTATTACCACTGAGCTTACCATTTTCCATTGCAGGGTCCACCAGGTCCTTCAGGTGAAGCTGGCCCACCGGGTCCACCTGGAAAAAGAGTAAGTAATTTCTCATTTTCTCTTGTAAATTTCTTTTTCTGAGACACTATGTTCTAGAGAATTTCAGCTATATGTTTTCCCTGTTGTAACACTCATATAAGTGACATTTGAAGTTTCTTTTACGTAATTTAATAGGCGAAATTAAAAAATGGAAAAAACAGAGAAAACTAATATGGGTTACGTGGAACTCAGGAATAATGAATTGCTCATCTATGAATGTGTTTTTTTCTTTACACCCATGTGAATTCAGTGTTTGCTAGGGTGAGAATTCAGTGTCCACTGAATTAGTCTGCTAAGAGCAGTGAGTGGTTACAAGAGCCACATAACACACCATGCTTAGGCATATGACTGCTGGTAGGGAGCAGGAAGAATGTGCCTGTTTGGTGGTTTTAGCCTCTGAAATACAATAATTTAAATGCAGGTTTTGTGCAAACCTGTCACCCCCTCTGCAAACAAAATTATCAAGCAGACAGTTTTGTAACTTTCGAAGCCACTTCATTATCTCTGAAGTCTTTGAAGCTTTACATGCTATATAAATATAGCTAATCAAAACCAGTAAATAATGTTATACTTACAGAACTGTAGTAGATGCATCAACCTTACGGTCTGCTACAGAGAGCAATTAGATGCAGTTTTTACACTTTTAAAAAAACAAGGTAGGGACTATCATTAAATGTAAACTGAGAGCTATTTAAGGAAATACGTTAAATTATTTAATAGGCTTGATTGAACGTTGACATGCTAAATTAGTTTTATCTATTTTATACAATATTCTATTTGTTCCAACTTGCAAAACATTTTATAATAGTGTGATTATAGTAGCATTAGCAACCTTATCACTAGCACTGAAATACAGTTGGTGCAGCATTGGCACTGTTTGATAGTGAATGCACACCCTTTGTTTAGCAATCATGATTCATTGTATTTGTAATTTAGCGGTCACAGTGTTTTTAACCTTCTAATTCATGTTGCAGCTGCACTTTTTCTTGTTATTGCTGAAAACTGTGATCCACCCAGCCAATTACAACCTACACAAAGGGGTATATGCATCAGAGATTATTATTATTATTGGAACAGCAGTGATTTAAAATATTCTTCCTGTTTTAAACAGTCAGCAGTTGGATCACATATTAAAATTAGATTAAATATTATTAAGATATTTTTCACTATGAAGGTGGTGTGGCACTGTAAAGGTTGCCCAGGGAAGCTGTTGAGGCTCTGTTCCAGGAGGTGTTCAAGACTAGGCTGGATGGGGCTTTGAGTAACTTGGTCTAGCAGAAGGCATCCCTACCCATGGCATAGGCACTGGAACTAGACGATCCTTAGGGTCCCTTCCAACCTAAACCATTCTATGAGTTGCTCAAAGTATGTGCTATGTGCCACTGGCTGGTGAAATATAGCAGGATGTAAGAAGTTTGGGCTCTAGTATAAAAAATTAGGTCAAAATGCTCTAAAGCTCTGAGCTCACAAAGCACACAGGTAGATGCTTGACTGGAAGAACAGCTCTTGTCTGTAAAATTAATAATGTGTTTTAGTGCTTTCTTTTAGGGGCCTGCATTTTTTTGTCTATTATGAGTAAAAAGCAGGAAATAAATGGAAGTGATTGAATTTTCATTGTTGCTGATCCTTAGAATATATATATATTTTAATTTCTACAAAACAAAGTGCTTGTTGCATTAATGAACAGAGGAGTCTTAGGGAATAATTTTTAGGGATTCAGAAAATCAACTTGTATTTGATCATGGTCACTTTCCTTTTGTTTTAAGATACTCATTGGTTGGCAAGAAATAGCTACTTCTGATAAAGACATTTCCCAGGCTAAAAATTAACCTTGTAAGAAAATAGTTGGTCCGTTAACTTGAGTGCATCTTTTCTAAACTAAGTACATATGAGAAAACAATTTTAAGTAGAGTACATTAGATTCTAGATGCTGCTTCTGTTCATAACTGAAACTATGCATGTTAATTGCCTGACCTGAAAATCAGCCCTTGATGTTTTGGAGCAGAAAAATGTCATTTTCTTTTTCACTGAAACTTTAAGAAAATTAAAGATGGGTGACGTCAGCAATAGTCAGTCATAGTGCTGCTAGACAACTGCCACTCCTGTTTTGTGGCCTTAACCTGAACCTTATTTCATCTCTATATCCTCCTGCAGTACCTAGTTCTGTCTTTGTCAAGCAGAGCTTTTGTAGAGTAAGAGCAGGAATCCCAATACCAAGAGCCACCTGTAGTCAGTGTCTTTATTTCACTCCTTAGAATCTCTAGTCATGTGATTTAATTTTTTTTTTCCTTTCATATTTACTGGATAATATTAAGGCATGTATTGAATTTTGGCTGTTGAAATGTAATGAAAAGGCTCATTGAGCCCATCCCTGACTTAGAGAATAAAGGAATATATGCCATTCTGTGCACTGTAGAGTGACAGGCTCTTCTGGAATCAGTGGATAAACTATAATGAATAGACAAAAGCCAATGGAATGCGAGTTTAAAACTGTTATTGTATATGTAAATTAGCATCGCTCATTTCCTTTTATCCTCTTGATTTTTTTTCTAATCTATTTCCTTGTTCTTAACCTCATCATATCAGAGGTGTTAGGTGATATATATTCTTTTAGATATTCTCAAATCCCAGAAATTTGTATGAAGGGGGAAATGAGCCGATATGACAGATCGGGATTTGATAGCATTTACTAATTATTAATATAGTGGAAAGTGCACTCAGATTTTTTTTTTTTCACTGGTAATATTTCAGAAAACTGAGATTATTAACTCAATTTCTATTTTTTACAGGGACCTCCTGGAGCAACTGGTGCTGAAGGCAGACAAGGTGAAAAAGGTGCAAAGGTAATATGTTCAAGACTTTTTTTCAGGAGCATGGAAATGTAAACTATGTATAAATGAAATGTAAAATGCTTATCACGCATTGAATGTGAAACTTATGAAAGTAGTAATAGGCAAACTGTAAAATCCAAACTAAGACCCAGAATACATAATGGAGTACATGGTGGAGTTTCATCAGTGCAGGCCCAACTTATCTCACCCCTGCAGAAAAGCAAGATGAGCATGCTTTGCTGGCACCACATCCTTATATGAAGCTATTAAAACTTTGTACAGAAAACTGTCCTGTGCAGAACACTGTTTTAGAATAGCTTTTAAAAAATGGAGTGAGGAAACTTTGCTCTCGCTTTGCAGTCTGTATACCCCTACAGCACCAAGCTTAGTTAGTTCTTCCTCTGATCTGTTGCTTATGTTCTTTCTAGGGTGAACCTGGTGCAGAAGGGGCTCCTGGAAAAACAGGTCCAGTTGGTCCACAGGGACCTGCAGGAAAACCTGGCCCAGAGGGTCTCCGGGGCATTCCTGGCCCTGTGGTAAGTAGGCAGAGCATATAATAATATTTTACATGTTGCATTTGTTGTATATCCTTTGGTAAAGCAAACTATATGTTTTTTGTAGGGAGAACAAGGTCTACCTGGAGCACCAGGTCAGGATGGCCCTCCTGGGCCTCTGGTGAGTACCCTTCCTTTCAGTGCCAAAACAGAAAAAGTACCCTTTAAAATATACCATTAATGTACCTGTGCGTTTACAGAAAAATTAATGTACAAGTCAGTTCTTAGCACAAAGTCACTATTTTTCTGTGCTGGTAACATCTGTTACATGACTGCCTTCATTTTAGTACTCTACTATAGTAGGTAGCTGTGCTGAATGCTGCTGAGTTATACCAGGCTAAAAGTGGAATAAGGCTGTGTAAAACCAAATTCACTAAATCCCCTGAATAGAATTAAATATAAAATCAATGAAATTTACAATCAAAAAATCTGCTTCTGGTGCCACATCAACGAAGCTTAATACCTTAAATCACCTTGTTTTCTTAGCAGTGGTAAATTCTGTACATTCATTGATTTTAATAATTACTAGTTTAGCAAAGTATTATTAATGGGGTAAAAGTTTAGACCACATCTATTCCTTAGAGAAATAAAAAAAAAAAAAAAAAATCAGAAGTAGGGCCAAAAGGGGACTTCTACCAAAGAAGAAAATGGGCTAGTTTTATAAAAATGAACATCAGCAGCACGTCTGTCTTTCATTGTGGCACTCTCAGGAAATGCAATTCATGACCAAAGTGTTTAAAAAGATCTGAATTAACCATTCTCCCAGTTTCTAGGGCATACCACAGTTGTGCTCTGTGTTAATAATATGATTAGAGTGAGGGAAGCTTATAGATGACATATTATCAAATTACATAATTGCTACTATCTACACTTGCTATTTTAGTGCAATTTTTTCTAACAAGCTGAAAAAAACAACGATGTAAGCACAAATTGCCCAATATTCACCATTATGTGAAGAAATACAAATCTAAACTATATGGCCAGTAGGTTAATTCTTCACGTCAAGCAAAGGCGATCCAGTTTAGTGGAAGATCTCATATCTCTTGCTCTCCAAACTCACTGAGGTAGAATTCCCCCCTATTACCTTAGTTGAGTTACGCATTGGGAATAAAAAGCTTTGAAACAAAACACGGACTGTCATAATTTGGTGGAAAAATAATAAACAAATGTTACACTCTCAAGGCATTTTACAATTTGCAAGCAGTGTTACCACATCCTCCATAAAATCCACTCTTTTAGGCCAGAAGATTAAGTGTGCCAACATATTTTCCCAAAGTAATCCAATGTATGGGGCAATAAGGGGCTGTCCTCAGAAATTATGTGATTCTTAAAGGGAAAAAGGAAGGCTGTGAGTAGGAAGTGTGAAGGAAATCATGTTTGTTCTCCTATATGGATTTAGAGTATACAAAGGATATAGGTCCTTGGATAGCCTTAATATCAGATTTTTTTTGTGCTTAAGCTATATATGTGAACTCAAAATTCCTGCCTCCCCAGCGAGAGCTCAAGGTCTCTACATGAGCTATAAAATTTAATTATCAGACTTCTCCAGTATATACCCCAAACCAGTCTTTCGTGTTCGTGCGTATACGTGAACATGAGCAAATGCTTTATCTCATTGACTGAAACACTTTCAGGTGTGAAAGTATGTGTGTAACTATCTACGTTTCCAAAAATGTTCCAAACGTGCAACTTAAGCCATAAGGAAGAGTTTCAGAACATATGTTTTTATGCCCCACACACTAGAAAGATCTATTTTTTTTTCCAATGAGCAGCAATCTGGTGCACATGTGTATCTATCGATTACTTCTGTGTATATAATTTTAGATGCCTATTACAGAGGAACTTACATATAATTTCATCTTTTTCTGTGTGCCTTAGAAAACAATAATGAGCAAATAAAGTGCTGAGAAAATCTTATGCTATTGTTGCCCTTCATTTTAACATTCTAATTTTGTCTCAAGTCTCATGTATAAGATACTGCTTGTAAATCAGAGGTTGGGAACAATGAATGAGAAGCTGCAAGGAAAAGGACTCCCCTGTGCTAAGCCCATAATAAAAACCTCTTCTCTCCAAAGAGTTTATGATGGGACCACCACCATATTTTTAAAATTATTTTGAAATAATTGCTCAATTTACAAATAAAATTCATGGAGGACAAATCAAGGGACTGAAAACTGATCTCCTCAGTTACAATTCTGTGCTGATATTTAAAAGCCAATGAACAAGTACTCAGCAATAATAAGCATCCATTTCTCACATGTCAGTCAGCAGAAGCCTCCAAATACACCATCAAAATATCTCTTCCAATGTTTGAGAGCTTAAATATTTCAATTCAAATCTGAAGCTGAGTGTATTAATGAGCTATGTGCTCCCAAATGCTCAGGCTACCTGTCAGCTCAACAAGAACTTTTTTTTAAATGCATTGCTGCAACTGAAACTTTATTTTGGTTTTGAAGAAAGTAAAGTTTATATGTAAAAGTTGCTGAGGTTAAGTCTCCCTCCTTCACCTCCCTCCCTCCGCAGCAGATTGCTATCAGGAGAAGAATATGAAAGCAGATTTGCAGTAGAGCACAACACACTGCAGGTGAAAATGTCTGATTCTGTATTCCAAAAGCTTAAAAATTCCACTTTTCATTCATGAATTATGTATTTGCCTAGGCTTTTGCATCTAATGATATCCTGAAGTAGAGATGGAAAGGATACGGGCTGAATAATATTTTGTACATGAAGTGTTATGGCACTTTTGAATCTGTGCCAGGTTGAAAAGGTCACTTATTACTGCTATCCATATCATAACTTCACAGATGTCTACTGCCAGCAGGAGACTAGTAGTGATGAGATACTGACTTAGTCTAGCAGCTCTACGCCTAATGCATACGTGTTGAGTATGAGATTAATAGCCTCTGAGAAATTAATGCCTTTTCTGTACTTGCATATGCACTGTATGGCCTGAGTTTTTCACCTCATTCTGTACAAATTACCCCAGACTAGCACTGCCATTGTTATGAACTGCACAAGATTTTTTTTATCCCTCAAAAATTATAAACAAAGATTAGAATACTTAAAAAGAAACAGCTGGAGAATAAACAAAGGAGATTTTAACAAGCTTCATATATAATCTTTTCCTGTGCCATCTATCCAGCTGCCATATTGTTGACTTGATAAAATAGTATCTTTAATGGATCACTCTTATGACCCCAGTAAAGATTAAAAAAAACACATTCAGGGAAAAGAAGCTTATGTCAAGTTACTACAAGATTATTCAGTGGTTTTTACAAGGGATGCGAAGAAAGTAAGTCCTATCTATGTGAATATTGTTTATCCTTCACAGTAGCTTCTCAGGTAGCTCGACTGTAATGGAGTTTTTCAATAGATTCCCTAAGCATCAGCTTACATTGGAACCACCTGAAAAAAACCTAGTCTTTTGTGCCCTCCCTGTATCCTCCCCAAAAATATGGAAGGGCTGGTAGAATGGCTCTGTTGACCCTGTCTTGGTTGTTCACAGCTCTGTCTCCCACCCAAGCATATTTCTGTTTACAGAAATCTAGCAGTATGGAGAAATGTTTAGGAACAACTACAGTTAAAATTCAGAAAAAAAGAGCATTTCTTACTCAGTTTAATAAAGTAACATGTCTTTACTGTCTTGTGGAAGGGATGGTTTGTAAATACAAATTAAAAATTGCAAGCTGCCTATATGAGGAGAACAACATAAATACATAAAAAAGTATCAGTTTAACACCTCTGTAAGATAGGGATATTACCCCTATCTAAGTAATGAGGAGGGGATGCCCAAAGAGACTAAGGCAGTTCCTAAAAGTATTTAGGATTGCCCAGACCAGTATTGAAAAATCTAAGTAATTTGTGTAATTAATCACATTCACAAAAGTGACAAAGGACCATAATCTTGTACGTGCCACTGGAGCTAGCACAACTAGATCTCATTAAGTATGCTTGCAATGTTCAGAAGAAAAGATTTGACTATTTAGAAAATACAGATTTAAATGCACTATTCATGGTCATAAAGGCATTTCAGGTGGCAAGTCAAGGAAACCATAATCCCAAGACAACACCCTGAGTGCTGAAACAAACTATAAGATACTTCTGCAACAAAAAAATATTGAGGAGCAGTTATTCTAAGCAACCTGATCTATATTCTGCAAAAATCTTACTGACTTGTGGTAAACTGGGAGAAAACAAATTAAGAGGAAACTTTCCACTGTTTTATGAAAGAAAGGGCTCAAATAAGCAACTAAAATAAGGTACAATTAAGGTGGCATTAATAATTGAAAGCATGTAATATAACTACGAGAACAATTTGCGTAATCAACAAAAAAATTGATTTTTTTTAATTTTTTTTTAATATCATGCTTCACTGGATACTTTCAGTGAAGCTCTTTAAGAGTTTAGTTACTGTGCTTCATAGATTTACAATCATAGAACCTTTTATTTTTTCTAATTAGAAAGTAATTTAAGTGCTACAGTGGCATAATTACCTCTTTTAAGCATACATTTCAACTTTTTCTTGGGCCTTAAATCACATGCCATCAATCACAACCACCGGCCACTGAATGATTCTTGCTTTGACTTACGCTGCCTTTAATAATATTTCAAGAAAACATGATCTGCACAGTTTGTTAAACCTTATTTTAACATTACTTTCTCTGATATTTTTTTAGGGTCCACCTGGCTTGCCTGGCCTGAAAGGAGATCCAGGTTCCAAAGGAGAGAAGGTATGCTTTATTCAGTGTTTGTGCCCTTGTAATTTTGATCCAGTCTAAAAGCCTGTATAAAATTAGCAGAAACACTATGTTTTTTGTATCAGAAAGCAAGACAAGTTACTGTGTCTATCAATAAGTTTCCCATAGCCTTAATAGGAATTGTCAAGTTTTAACCCACTTCTGATATCCTGGAGATCACAGAATCACAGA